>BSBK01012949.1:195000-350000 GCA_027943335.1 Chamaecyparis obtusa | reverse complement strand
TATATTGATTAATTGATTAATTACAATAATTGAATATATTGTATATAAAAATATATTTGTATACATATTAATTTGGGCTTGTGATAGTCCACCCCTCCCAAATTTTCTTGTCCTCAAGAAACAATATATTTGCTACTGAACTTGAAACAGTAAAACTAATTAGAGTATATACTTGAAAATATATGCATAAATATGTAAAAGCATACCCCAAGCATACGCGCTAATGCATGAAAACATGAAGTATACACATTGATGCGTGAAGACACAAAGAATACACACTAATGCATGAAAACACAAAGTATACACATGGATGCGTGAAGACACAAAGCATACACACTAATGCATGAAAACACCAAGTAGACACATTGATGCGTGAAGACACAAAGCATACACACTAATGCATGAAAACATGAAGTATACACATTGATGCCAATTTAGGAACATTTTGATTTGATTTGGGGTTCTTATTAAGCATCACATCCTATATATTATCCGTTGTTATTAAATAAATGTAAACCCACAATGGACCAAGTAGAACAACATATTTTGTATGTGTTAGGAATAGTCCCAAGAGCTAACTGAGAGGGGGGGAGGGGGGGGGGGGGGTGAATTAGTTATCTACAAGATTTAATTCTTTATCCAATTAAGTATACTTAAACATAAAGCATAAACACAATGAAAGAACACAAGAACACAACACCAATATTTTGGTTACGGGGAAACCTAAATAGGTAAAAACCCTGGTGGGAATTGACACCCACTAATATTATGCACTAGAGTATTATGATCTTTGTTAGAGGATCCTTAACCCTGTTAGGAGTTTCTTTACAATATATTTAGTACAGTAGACCTAGTCAAGGGTCAGACCCTGTTAGGAGTCTTTTACAATTTTCCCTGTTAGGGGAGATGACGCACTATCCGAGAGCTCACTGCTCAAAGGGGCAAAGGCTACAACCTTCTGAATAACAGATACACACTATATCTGGATCTTGGTGAAATGCACTTTGAATTGTTGTCTGGATCAGTTCCAATGAATAGCACAAGTACTTTACTTGGTCACATAGACCTTCTTCTAATGGCTCAACACTTTGCACACTCTGCTCTGCTCTGTTTAATCAACTATGAACCACACTTCAACAATCACAAATGACTGCCTATAAATATCTTTCCTCTAAATGATATAATCAACTTGGCCTATTAGAACCACCTTGAAATCATAATAGAGAAACTATAAAAAACTCCAATAAATATTTTATCAGCTCTACTATTTACGCAACACATTCTGGGACCTGTCCAATAATATAATTGTAGATGCACGCTACACACTGTCGGCTCTACCAAAACAACTGGATCTTTCTCCTCAAGTTGAATTAACTCATGCACTCTTAACCAAACATCAATAACTCTCTTCTAAGCTTAAATCCAGGGGCACATACCTATAGGATAAGCACAACTCTAGAACCAATAAAATCTCTGTCGGCTCTTCTGAACTAACACATGAAACTGCTACTGGCAAATAGCGACTGCATAACTTCACTTCTACTCATCAACAGACTATGCGTCCATGACTGAAACATCACTAACATGTCTTTAACATATATCCAAGTGTGCAAGGCTCCATGACAACTGTACGAACAACCATACACAGAACACTGCCTGTTACTCTGTCAGGAACACTGCTGACACAAGCTGCTATATAACTATCTATACTAACAGTTAACCTTTGTGCTGATGATATCATGCTGATATCATGTCCATGCTATATATACTGAAATCTTACTGCATAAGACTTCCATGCATGCTACTTTCCATATGTTGTCATCAATGACAAACATACAGTTAGTACTGGCCTGCTAGCAAATCTCCAACAGTATGAATTGCAACATATCTCACATATGGATCATAGAGGAATCCTTCTCTCTCTCTCTCTCTCTCTCTCTCTCTCTCTAAGGCCATTAAGAGTGGAAGAGTTACAGGGCCTAGGTTGCGTGAAACATACTACAAGCAGTTTCCCTCAAGGCCTAACCCCAGTGTTGGGATAACCACCATGTGCCCGAAATTACTCCGCCTCTACCTTCCACAACCTTCTCACTCAAAGATACCTTAGTGGGATTAAAGAGACAAGTTCGTAAAATCTATACTGGACATATCAGTTTAACAACCAACTGTGGAGTAAGTAAACAATATAACTTGTATGAATATCAAAATATCTCCCATATAGATCATGGAGGAATCCCTCTTTCTCTCTCTACGGCCATTAAGAGTGGAAGAGTTACAGGGCCTAGGTCGCGTGAAATAGACTATAAGTGGTTTCCCTCAAGGCCTAACCCCAATGTTGGGATAACCATCATGTGCCCAAAATTACTCCGCCTCTACCTTCCACAACCTCCACACTCAAGATGCCTTAGCGGGATGGAAGAGATGAATTTGTATAATCTTTACAGGATATATTAGTTTGACACTTTCATCTAGATTTCTATTCAATATAGGAAACAACTTATTTGTATCTTTCTCTGCACATTCATATACATATATAATGAACAAGATATATATAAATAATTACATATATATACATATACATATACATACATACATACATACATATACATATACACATATATATAACTCTCAGAATTGTATCTTGATATCAATTGTGATGACCCTTGTCCCTTAACACTACCCTATTTCGTCAAACGGTGCTAATTAGGAAATTTCATTTTAAGGGTTGTTATTTTAAGCATTACATCCAATATTATTCATCCATTATGAAAAATCATTTAAAGAGATGTAATCCAACCATGGAGTAAGCAAACAACATAATTTGTATGAATATCAAAATATCTCCTGTATAGATTGTGGAGGAATCTCTCTCTCTCTCTCTCTCTCTCTCTCTCTCTCTCTCTCTCTCTCTCTCTCTCTAAGGCCATCAAGAGTGGAAGAGTTACAGGGCCTAGGTCGCATGAAATAGACTACAAATGGTTTCCCTCAAGGCCTAACCCTAGTGTTGGGATAACCATCATGTGCCCGAAATTACTCCGCGTCTACCTTCCACAACCTCCACACTTAGAGATGCCTTAGAGGGATTAAAGAGTTGGGTTCGTCTGATCTATACTGGATATATCCTTTTAACATTAATATATCTCTTGTTTGTATTGTTCCATGATATCTCTAAGTTCACTGGTCATTTGTTCTGCCATGGCAGCACTTCCTCTTGTTCATTGATGGGTTTGCATGAACTAAATTTCCACAGTATGACAGGATTATGCTCTGATACCACTTGCAATGATCCCTTTTTGGACCCTTTCTTGATTTGTTCTAAAACTCCCCTTTGTGGGTCTGAATCATACTTAGGGGTTGTAATTTATAATATTTCAAACTAGAATGTTGTCGATTCTCAATTATTATGTATATACAAATATTATATCATTAAACTATTCCATTATATGCATTAGAATATTTAGATATATAAAATTCAGATATATACTTCATACATATATTTTTCATACACACACACACACACACATATATGTGTATATATTCTTTATCTCTTAAGAAAACTCAAATACATTATTTTATAATTAATATTAATGTGTCGATGTTGGCCAGCCTTATATATATATACTTAGGGGTTGTAATTTATAATATTTCAAACTAGAATGTTGTTGATTCTCAATTATTATGTATATACAAATATTATATCATTAAAGTATTCCATTATATGCATTAGGATATTTAGATATATAAAATTCAGATATATACTTTATACATATATTTTTCATATATATATATATATATGTGTGTGTGTGTGTGTGTGTGTGTGTGTGTATATTCTTTATCTCTTAAGAAAACTCAAATATATTATTTTATAATTAATATTAATGTGTCGATGTTGGCCAGCCTTATATATATATACTTAGGGGTTGTAATTTATAATATTTCAAACTAGAATGTTGTTGATTCTCAATTATTATGTATATACAAATATTATATCATTAAAATATTCCATTATATGCATTAGAATATTTAGATATATAAAATTCAGATATATACTTCATACATATATTTTTCATATATATATATATATATATATATATATATATATATATATATATATATACATATATATATGTGTATATATTCTTTATCTTTTAAGAAAACTCAAATATATTATTTTATAATTAATATTAATGTGTCGATGTTGGCCAGCCTTATATATATATATATATATATCTAGTATATATATATCAAATATATACTTCACATATATTCTCTCTATATATCATTAGATCTTCAGATATATATATCTACTATATGCAAATAATTTTGATTCTTATATATATACCTATACAATTCTTATATTTCTATACCATTATTCATATTAAATAGACATTCTATATAATCCACACACACACAATTTTGATTCCATTAGTATTAGTAAAGAGATATATCTATATTGACTTCTACATGTTACTATTAGAAACTGATGCTTACTCTACAGTAGATAAATACGTGAAACTCTCTATTGGTTCACGTTCTTAACAGCTCTCACATATATAATATTCTGCAAACAGATATTAGATAATAGGTGCGTAATAACATGCTCTCACTGTTATGGAGTAGACCAATATATAAGTCGTACTCTTACCATTGCAAGGTGCTTTAATAGTAGACCGTCACAGGCTTGATATTTTCCTATCAAACCTCGTTAACGTCCAAGGATAATTACATTACTGGTTATCATTTTTAATGAGATTGTTCATTCAATGTTGATTGTCCTTGTTTATGCTGATGCCGGATATATTCCTTCCTTTTCGATATTACAATGTCTTTATTTATCTTGTCTTCGACACTTCCTCTAATGACATGTTATGAATGTAGGTAATTTTTGTTTTTCCTTCCTTTCTCCCCGCTGTCAACTTACCAGTTTTCTTCCATGCATGCTGTCTATCCTTTTCCATGGTTTTTTCCACCTATACACTATTGTTGTTGTGCCAAGTATGTTCTCAAGAGACTCGAGGTGATACCGTTAGACAATACCATTATTAGTCTCTTATACTCTCCTATGTTTCCACCGTCGTCCCCCCCGATATCCTTATTTTAGTGAAGTATTTCCCAATTTTATACCGCGCGATACTTCAAGAGAGGTCGCACCACTTCATGACAAAGCGATACTTCTTTGAGTCGCCTTTGATCAGAATCATTGTTTGTGTAATTGGTGTTTACTTATTGGTATATCGTATTATGTAACTTTGAATGTTACTTATTATTATTAATGAGTATTCACTTGTAGTGGAGATAGAATTAAAATAGGTCATTGATTAATATTAACGATGTTTATGATTGTATCATAGATGATTATAAACTATAGATTATGATTATTAGTATTGTTTATAGATATATTATATTATTATTAATTATACATTGAGTAGTATTGATTAATAATAATATTAATTAACTATATTGATTAATTGATTAATTACAATAATTGAATAGATTGTATATAAAAATATATTTGTATATATATTAATTTGGACCTATGACAAGGTCTTACTTTGAAGATAAGTACTTTATACTTTTCATTGATGATTACTCTAAAATAATGTGGGTTGGTTTTCTTAGAGAAAAATCATAAGTTTTTGAGAAATTTAGATACTTTAAGGAAAAAGTAGAGAATGAGACCAGATTGAAGATAAAGTGCTTGAGATCAGACAAAGGTGGTGAGTTCACATCAGGTGAATTCAATACTTTCTGTGATGAACATGGAATTATGAGACAAACATCTGCACCTAGAACACCGCAATATAATGGTATTGTTGAAAGAAGAAATAGATTAGTCCTTGATGCTGTAAGGATAATGCTGATTGAAGGAAAAGTAGCAAACATGCATTGGAGAGAAGCAATGAACAATGTAGTATACACAATGAAAAAAGTACAAGTCAGAGAAGTAACAAGCAAGAAACCCTATGAATTATGGTATGGTGAAACTCCTACTGTTAGCTATTTCAAAATTTTTGGTAGCAAGTGTTTTATCGAAAGAGATGATGGCATAGAGAGAATTGATGCTAGAAGTGATGAAGGAATCTTTCTTGGGTATTCCACTAAAAGCAAAACATATAGATGTTACAATTTGAGAACTAAGAAAATGATTGAGAGTGTGAATGCTAGAATTGATGAAGGATTTTAGGTACAAGAAAGAATGTGCAAATTCAATCCTTATGATCTAGATTGGGAAATGTTTGAAAAGGAGATATTTTAGAGCAATCAAAATCAGCTTCAAATAGGGAAAGGTTAGGAAGAAGTACAGTAACAACCGCAAGAAGGTTTGTTACTAGGAAGTGAAACATATATAAATCCGAGTGAACAAGAAGTATTCGAGACACCTAAGTATGTTGCGAAGAATCATCCACATGATCAAATCATTGGAGACAAGTGTAATACCCCAAAAATGGGTTTCAGTACCATTGACCTCCTACATCCACAAATCGATCGAAATCGACCCTAAAGTCCTAACCTAAGGCACATCTGCACATTAATTCATTGAAACCCTAATTGATCCTATTTCAAATCTGCATCAGGGAATATTCCTAATCTTTCTTAATTATTTATGATTAAATATTATTTGGCGATAAATGATATTATTTTATTTATCCTAAGTATAATTGCTTGAATATGTTAAATATTTAATTAATTAACTTTATTCTTCCACTTAATTATTTTAATTAGATTTAATTGACATTGTTCTTAATTAATATTATTTATTTGACAATAAATCACAATTTCTAAAAATAATCGATTGAATATTTATTTAATTGATTAAAATTAAATTGTTAAATTTAATAATTTAATTTTGAATAAAGTTTGATTTAATAATTGATTAACCCATAAACCTGTTATTTAATTAATTACATTAGTTAAGTTGAGAATAAAACACATAGATATTGAATAAATCAATAATTATCTATGCAAAAATCATAAAAATAGTTAAACTCAAAATTTTTTTTTTGATTCAATTTGTTAAATTTCTAAACTCAACATGTGTTTGTGAGTTGAAAAGTAGATTGGAGTAATCTCAACTTCCAATTATGAGTTAAAAAGCTGATTTGCATGATTTTAATAGATAACATATTTCTAATTTTTTGATAACTCACCAATCAATTTGAGTTGATCAAGGAGTGATTTTTGGTTTTTCCATGAGTTCTCAAACCTCGAATTTCTATATAAACATGCCTTAGTCCTTCACAAATGACAACGTGCAATTTTGAGTGCAACAACGCTATACTGTCGAATTCTTGAGATTGTGCAACTTTTGGAGATTCATTGCTAACATTGTTTTCTTATTTTTGCATTCATAAGTTAGATTCAATTCATTTCATCAAGTTTTTAGATCAATTTAATTTAGCTTATATTATTATTACATAGAAAATCCAAAAATATAGATTAATCTTGCATCTATTTTCATAGTTTTTGCATCCAAATCTTTCGTTTAGGTGTTGCATTGTCACTAATCTTGGTTAAATTTTGTGAATACCATACTCACGTCTACTAGAAGGAAGTAAATCGTCTGGTTAATGATATATGTCTTTACTGCATATTTTCTTGTCATTAATCAACAATGTTTTACTGATGTGTTGTGTCTTTTGAACAAGTATAATTTTCACACACACAACAAGAGTATAGGTACTAGGACAAGGTCGCAGTTCATAAATGCAGTCTATTTGTTCTCGCTGGTTGAGCCAAGGACACTTGATGAGGCTTGCAATGATGAGTATTAGATTAAGGTAATGAGAGAAGAATTGGATCAAATTGAGAAAAATAACACTTGGGAATTGGTCCCAAGACCTAAAGATAAGAATGTCATTGGCACAAAGTGGGTTTTCAGAAACAAAATGAATGAAGATGGGGTTGTGATTAGGAATAAATCCAGATTAGTGTGTAAGGGATATTCATAGCAAGAATGAATTGATTTTGAGGAGACCTTTGCACCACTTGCAAGGATAGAGGCAGTTAGGTTATTCTTGGCTTATGCTGCACACACAGATTTTAAGGTGTATCAAATGGGTGTTAAGTTCGCATTCCTAAATGGTGATTTGGAAGAAGAAGTTTACATTGAGCATCCAAATAGTTTACCTTCGACAAATAGTAGAGATATGGTTTGTAGATTGAAGAAAGCATTATATGGATTGAAGCAAGCTTTGAGGGCTTGGTATGCAAGGTTGGACATGTATTTACTACATCTTGGTTTCAAGAAGGGTAGTGCAGACACTAAATTGTATCTAAGATGTAATAATGAAGGTACTTTGATAATAGAAGTGTTTTTTGATGACATTATCTTTGGGGGTAATGATGCTATGAGAAATAAGTTTGCAAAAGAAATGAAAGGTGATTTTGAGATGTCAATGATAGGGGAAATGAAATTCTTCCTAGGAATACAGATAAATCAAAACAAAGATGGGATTTTCATACACAAACAAAGTATCTAAAAGAGTTGCTAATTTTTTTTGACATGGATGAGAGTAAACTAGTTGGAACTCCTATGGTGATAGGGAGTAAGTTATCCATTTTAGATGAGACAAATAATGTACCTCAGATACAATACAAATCAATGATTGGAGGGCTTTAGTATCTAACACATACTAGGCCTGATATTGCTAATGCACTTAGAATTGTTGCTAGATTCTAGGCAGATCCAAACAGATCCAAAGGAAACACATTTTTTAGCAGTAAAAAGGATATTCAGATACCTCAAGGGCACAATTGACCTAGGATTGTGGTATGATAGGTCAGATAACTTCATATTGAATGTTTACATTGATGCATATTGGGCAGGATGTGTAGATGACATGAAAAGAACTAGTGGATGAGCCTTTTTCCTTGGAAAGAAGTTGATCTCTTGGCTTAGCAAGAAGCAAGACTGTGTATCACATTCAACAAAAAAATCCAAGTATGTTGCAACAACAATCAATTTTACTCAAGTAATTTAGATGAAGAAAATGTTGAAGGATATTGGTGTGAATTCAGGAGAAAATATTATCATACATTGTGATAGCACAAGTGTGGTAAACATGTCAAAAAACCTAGTGATGCATTCAAAGAGTAGGCATATTGCAATCAAGTATCATTTTATGAGAGATAAAGTGACAAATAAAGTGGCAAACCTTCAATACATCAGTACAAAGGATCATATAACATACATCTTCACCAAACCATTGAGTAAAGATACCTTTGAATATCTCAGAGGTAAGATTGGGGCCAGATCCCCACCAAAAGGTAACGAAGGAAGTATATAAGTGCACAAGTCCATCCACTATCAGAGCATTGTCATTTATGGACTTATTGTAGAAGTCTACTCCTTAGAGGGAGTAGTTGGCATAATATAACTGATCAGACTAGGGTGATTTTGCACCTTCTAGTTGAAGGTTTATAGAAAGAAGGAAATATATTTTTTTGCACCCTTTCACATTGATGTCCAAGGGAGAGCGATATTAGTGAAAAACCCTACTGGTTTAGGAGAAGATTTGAAGAGGATATTGAGAAGGTTTTATTAAGAAGGGTACTCTTGGATTGATGTTTTTTCACATATGTTTCCATCAATGCCAAATGAAGATATTGTTGTAATTGTTGTCATTCAATAGTTTTGTCATTAATGTCAACCTATATTTAGTTATGGAGACCATAAATTGCTAGACAGTACAGATAGGTAGATTGTAGAAAGTGGTATGAATGTCGTATGATTTATTAGCTCTTGTAGGCTTAGAGAGATGTTCCCAGATGTATCTAAAGCTTATTCCCATGGCCACAAACATTTATATGATCATTGGACATAGATATGCTTATTTTAGTAAAAACTGGCTGCAGGACCAGAGACTGAGAGTTTTTACAGACCTAGTTGCAGTGTTTGGAACATAACTATTGTGCTACGATGAATTTTGGTATGCGCACTTGGGAAATGTTAGAAGACATCATGAAGAAGATACATTGTGATCACAACGTGTTCATGTGAATGTTGACATCATCTATGGCGCATTTTCTAGTGTAGAAGTATTTGGGAGTCGACTAGGAAGAGTAACGTGTAGATGATTAATTTATGATTGAATTACTGATGGAGATGACTTTGGGTGAATTATAATTATGGTAACATGATCAGGGATGACTTGTGTGTCAATTCCTTGGATAATGTAATTGTTTCTTATGTAATGAGGTCTTATAATGACCGACCTCTAAATGAATTATTATTTGTAACTTGTATATAAGGGAGGGTTTCTTCCTTGAGATGAAGTGTGAATTGTGATGGTAATATGTGAGTTGGAAGGCTGTGAGATCTGCTTCTAACAAAGAAGGTTGTGCATCTAGGAACAAGGATTGGATTGTCCTAATAGGAAATTCATGTATGATAAAGTATAATCTGTAAAGGATTGAAGGTGTATTTAACCTTCTGATTGTATTTGGGCCTGTGGCCAGTTGTATTACCCTTAACATGGTTTGAGACTCCTAATAGGTTCAGTCCTTTAAAAAAGACCTACCTATTGTATTAATCAACTCCTAACAGGGCTAGAACTCCTAACATGGTTTTAGTCATATAGTGTAGATATTTGTGGGTGTCATCTCCATTGGGGTTTTTCTCTTAATAGGGTTTTCCTTGAGAACAAATCTTGGTGTCACTTGTGTTCAATGATGTGATGTGGTTTTGCATTCTTTTCTGCATAAGATTATATTTGGTGTTGAGTTTGATAAAATTGTTAACTATTAGAGTTGATGAAAAAAAACTCACAGCTCCCAAGAACACCTGGATGCAAACACCTGTCACATAAAGAGAGAGAATCAAATGACTATGGAGACCTAAACATATGGATCCACTAGAGAGGAGAAATCCTTGATGTGCAAAAACAAAAGTTTCAATCAATAATGAAAAATCAAAAAATGTTACAAAGTGTTATGAGATCAATCCTTATAAAAGGAGATCAGAAAACCTAAAAAGGTAAAACCCTAGGTTGCATAATAATAATTAATAAAGTTATTAATTATTATATGCCTAAAGTTTATCTTAAGTTGAAAGAGGTAATAAGTGATTGAATAATTAAATCAATATGATTCAATTAATCAGTAAACACTTTATTACTCTAACACCCCCCCTTAAGATAAACTTTGGGAGAAGCTAAAAACCTAGAAAGAAAAAGTGAAAGCAAATGGGTCCTGACAACAAAAGCCCTGATCAGGTACCCAAGTACAAAAGAGAGTCTCTACAAAGTGGAGAAATAGAGAAAACCACACGGGAAAAACTCTACTCTAAAAAGAGACCAAGACTAGTCTGAAGGACTGAAGAAGCCTCCAAAACTAGGAATGTTCCAAAAAATAGGAACAAAGGTGAACATGTACAACACCACTGAAGCATGAAACTACAAACACTGTCAAGAAGAAACTGATGATCTAAAGATCCTCCATAGAAATTTGACCAGGTAGAGAAGACTGTAATTTGCATGAGTGCCCCTCAAATAACACTACTTGAATTAGGAGGCAAACAAAGGCAAACACCTGAACTCAAAGATGTAGATGGCATACACACCAAAAGTCTGAAGAGCTGATCAATCAAAGCTAGAAGAGTGCGTCCAAAAGATAGGAAAGAAAAGAGTGTCCATATGGTAAATGATCCATCTCACCAGAATGCATAGGTACTCAGCCACTACAACTTCCTAGTACATAAAATCAAATACTGAATACATAGCTCACACTATCGAACCAAGTAAGCAATAGAACCAATAGTAGAAACCCCCCCATACTGCTGACAAGGGAGTAATGACAAGTACATTGAAAAGATCATCCAATATGAACTGCGTGATGAAGAAGAATCTGAAACATCGAATGTGCAGAGAGAGTACAAAAACATATAAAGATACTTGAGGCTAATGTCGTTGGAGGAACACTCACATGAAAAAAGAAGATGGAAAACAAAGGCAAACATCAAACCCCCCTGGCACTTTATAATGGAGTGTGAGTACAAAGAGCACGAACATGTGCAAGATTCCATACATGTAATAGAATGACACTTTATCTCAGTGCGTGTGCATAAAAGAATGCTACAAAAATGAAGTATACACTGCTCAAAAAAGAGCGAAGGCAGCTGAAATAAAAGAATAGCCTAAGATGTGTTAATATGATTTAGAACAACAGAGAGGGGGGGGGGGGGTGAATCAGTTGTTATCAGGTCCAAATGTATCAATTAAACTTTTAAATACTTCAACAACTCATATCTAATAACCAACACTACTTGATCATTACAAAATGTATAACAGAAATAAATAACAGTGCACTCCACTATCCAATAGTATTTAGCTTGCAAAACATAGAAATGTTCAAACCAAAACATTCACACAAGTATTGACACCATGATTTATAGTGGAAACCCAATTTGGGAAAAACCACTTTGTAACATGCTACTGATATTTTCACTCTTCTGAAGTGAGCTCTGTGAAAAGCCAACCCTGTCAAAGGTTTACAAACACACTGCTAGGTGTGACCCTGTTAAAGGATTTCAACCACCCTATTAGGAGTACATCTTGTTAGAGGACTTAAGTACATTCTATTAGAATGCAACCTTGATTAAAGGATTTATACAATGACTGTTAGGTCAACGTTGATTAAAGGATTTTGACTGATATAATGGTTAGAAAGTAATAGTAATATTTCAACTAAAAACATACAACTCACTTTGAAAATAACAGATCCAATTCTTACATATTTGCTAGCTTATTGACTGAGTACCATTTCCATCTCCATCACTGATCTGCTTGGAAATCTCTTCAAGAAATCACAACTTTGATCAAATCCTTCACCTTCAACCTTTCTGCTTTTTCAGTCAATAACATCAACAACTCCAGCATCTCACTCAACCTCTCACTTAGGTTTTCTTAATACCTCTTCGATAGGTAGATCCATATTTTTCCGCTTAATCTCCTCCGTAGATCTTAGGGTTAGGTCAGATTCATCAAATTCTTCCAACATTATGTTCTTTGTCCATCCTTCTAGAAACATCTTTAATCTCTTTATTGGAATCACAATAAAATGGTTTACTATGCATTAAATGCTCCATACAGTCAATTAATAAAGTCAACATGATTTACATAATCCAAGAATTCAACTATGTCGGCTAGGAATCTGAATTCTTCCTCAAATGTAAATTACTGACGCTCGGTCAATACTATGTTCAACTCCTCGGTCATCATTGCGTAGGTCAGTCATCTCTTCAAACTGTTTCCCTTGGCTAATGTTATCTCCTTCGACAATATACTAATGTTCGGTCAACACTAAATTTACTCAGCATATATTGGCTCGGTTGACACTAACATCACTCGGCTTGAACTAGATTTCTTCACTTTTTCTCGGTTAAGCCTACTTGTTCAGTCTTAATTCTTACTTATATAAACAATACATTATCTTATCATTGTGCCACATAATCAAGTACTCATTGAAGTATCAAATAACTCAACCTTTCTCTAGGTTCTATTGTTACCACCCTTACCCTAATCCTTTTCATCACTCAAATAGATATAGTACTTTCTTAGATAGAAATAGTCTTACCAGTTAACATTTAACATCAATGAAAATACAACAATTGCTTAAATTGCAGTTTCCAACAAGACGAGCCATCCCTCAAAGGGAAGAGATCCCAGGACCTATAACATCCAAGATATCCATAAGACTACAAAAATGCAAGAATCTAAATAAAATGAACCTGGAGTAGAATTTGGAAAAATGACTCATACCACTGGAAAGCTCTCTAAACAAACTTTCCAATAATATATCTTTTTCCAAAAACGGAGTTTGGATGCTCAAGATAGAGCTCCCGGAGTGTAGAACGGAACATCTTGCTTTGATAGTGAAAAAAAACATCAAAAAAGAAAAAACATAAAATAAAACCTAAAAACTTGGAAATATCTTGAAATTAGCTTTTCGACGATAGCTTGTTTGCCAAATTTTGACATCGTATGCTCAAGATATGAGCAAAAAACCAATAGCTACGCCGGAGGGCCCAAAGAAGGTGTTTGGAAGGATCTAAAGATGGATGACGTCAGAAAAAGGATAAAATCACACATGAAACCATCAAATCTGATAAAAAATTAGAAAGAGCTTTCCGGTAATATCTCATTTGCTGAAAATGATGCCCAGATGCAAGAGAAACGGATCCCGGAATGCAGGAGGTCTGAAACGCCAAGATCACAAAGAACATGTAACTTTGATAGAAAAAAAGCATCAAAATGGAAAAATCACAAAACCATACTAGCAAAAATGGATCGGGCTCAGAACCAGCTTTTCGATGATATATTGTACGCTCGATTACGATCCCAGATGCCCGAGTTATGGACAAAAAACCACAGGTAGCTCCAAAAGGCCCAAAAATGTGTCCAGATGTGCTGATGTCAGCACTTCACACATTTAAAATTGACGGCCAAATGGCCGTTGCAGTGTACAAGGCCCTTGGAGCTAAAAATTTGGGCCCCTGGTCGCCATATGACCAGAGGCTAAAACTGCATTTACCTAGCTTAAATTTGATGACCAAATGGACGTTGCTACCCAATTAACAATTTTTTTTTAAAAATCACATGTGCACCTCGAGATCCGTGCCAGGCTATTTAGATTTTTGCCTCAATTTGTGTGCCATTTTTTTTTGCTTTGATTGGGGTGCCATACAGTAAAATTGGCACCTTAATTTGCATCCCAAATTGACACAATTTTGCCTTGATTTGTGTTAGTGCCAGATGGATTCTACCTCGATTTGCATGCCAAGGCCGTATTGCTTTCATGTAAAAACATTTGCCTCAAAAAGCAATGACGTCTAAATTGGATGTGCCTTACATGGATTTTGGGTATCTTAGACCTTCTGGACATAACCGTGAGGTCCGTTTGGGACATAAGTGCTCCAAAATAGTGATTGCCTCAGAATCCGTGTCAAGGTCGATTGCAAAAAAAGTTTTTGCCACAGATTTCAACTTTGTCTAAATTGGACAAAATTTATATGGATCTTGGGGTTCTTGGATGCTATGAACTCAACCATGAGGTCTGTTTGAAGCCAAGATGACCAAAAAAATAGGTCCCCCCAGATTTGACAGGAAACCCTTTCTGAAAATATAGATCTGACAAACACAGCCGAATCTCTCAGGAAGAGGACATGGGGAAGCATATCTGAAGCTTTGATACCATATGGGAGTTGATGAAAAACAACCCACAGCTCCCAAGAACACCTGCACACAAACACCTGTCACAGAAAGAGAGAGAAGCAAATAGCTATGGAGACCTGAATGTATGGATCCACGAGAGATGAGAAATCCTTGATGTGCAAAAACAAAAGTTGCAATCAATAATAAAAAATCAGAAAAGGTTACAAAATGTTATGAGATCAATCCTTATAAAAGGAGATAAAAAAACCTAAAAAGATAAAACCCTAGGTTGCATAATAATAATTAAAAGAGTAATTAATTATTATATGCCTAAAGTTTAGCTTAAGTCGAAAGAGGTAATAAGTGACTACATAATTAAATCAATATGATTCAATTAATTAGTAAACACTTTATTACTCTAACATTAACAACTGATCCACTCCCCCCTTTTAGTTGCTTGAGACATTGTTATCCTAACAAAAATACCCTAATATGCCTAAATAAGCTACAAAAGTGTAAAATATTATAGAATAAAATTCATATTTGTGGGAATAAGATAATTAAGATTTATTATGAAAGGATGTGATGGAAAGACATTATGAAGAGGCATAATGAAGCTATATAAAGAGGGAAAATTGGGATGTAAGAGTTGTTAATATGATTTAGAACAACATAGGGGGGAGGGGGGGGGGGGGGTGAATCAGTTGTTCTCAGGTCTAGATGTATAAAAACAAACTTTAAACTCTTCAGAAAATTAGTTCAAATAACCAACAACTACTTGGTCATTACTGATTGTATAACAAAAACATATAACAGTGCAGTCCACTTATCCAATAGCATCTAACTTGTAAAACACAGAAATGTTCAAACCAAAACATTCATGCAAGTATCAACACCAGGATTTATAGTGGAAACCCAATTTGGGAAAAACCACTTTGTAACATGTTACTATTATGTCCACTCTTCTGGAGTGAGCTTGGTGAAAAGTCAACCCTATCAAAGGTTTCAAACACACTGTCAGGTGTGACCCGGTTAAAGGATTTAAACCACTCTATTAAAAGTGCACCTTGTTATAGGAATTACATACACTCCATTAGAATGCAACCTTGTTCAAAGGATTTATACCTATGACTGTTAGGTCAACCTCTGTTAAGAGGATTTTGACTGTTACAATGTTAGAAAGTAGTAGTAGTATTGATCTGAAAAACATACAACTCACTTTGCAAATATCAAATCCAATTCCATACACATATGTTGGCTTATTGAATGTGAGCCTTTACCATCTCCATCATTGATCTACTCAGAACTCTCTTCAAGCAATCACAACACTTCTCCTTCAGCCTTCTCTGCTTAGACAATCAATAACATCAACAATACTTCAAACATCCACCTCTCTCACAACCTCTAGCTTAGGTTTCCTTAATACTTCCTCTATTAGGTCAATACATCTTTTGCCGCTTAATCTCCTTTGTAGATCTTAGGGTTAGGTCAGATTCATTGAATCCATCCTACATTATGTTCTTCGGCTATCCTTCTAGAAATATCTTGAATCTCTTAATAGATTTACAATAAAACATTTTATAGTGCATTAAATGCTTTCATACAATCAATAAATAAAGTCAACATGTTTTACATAATCCAAGAATTCAATGATGTCGGCTGGAAATCTAAATTCTTCCTCAAATGCAAAATATTGATGCTTGCTCAATACTGTGTTCAACTTCTCGGTCTTCACTAGAAAGCTCGGTCACCTCATAAACTATTTCCTCAGCTAATACTATCTTCCTCAACAACTAACTGGTGTTCGGTCAACATTGAATTTACTCGGCATATACTAGCTCGGTCGACACTAACAACACTCGGCTTACACTAGATTTCTTCACTTTTTCTCGGTTAAGCCTACCAGTTTAGTCTTCATTCTTACTTAGATAAAAAATACATTGTCTTATCATTGTGCCACATAATCAAGTACCCATTGAAGTATCAAGATAACTCAACCTTTCCTTAGGTGCTATTGTTACCAACCTTGCCTTACCCCTTAGCAACAATCAAATAGATATAGTACTTTCTTAAATAGCAATAGTCTTACCAGTTAAGGTTTGACATCAATGACAATACAACAATTTCTTCAATTGTAGTTTCCAACAATCTCCTTCTTTGGCATTGATGGGAACACCATATGAATATCACATGAATTACCAACCAATCCCAAAACTTATCTGTCCATCAGAAATATTAATAATATCCTTAGCTTCATTCTGATACAGAATCAATTAGCCATGCTTGTATGACCGTCCATTGAATTTCTCCCTCTGTCTTGATCTTCTCATTCTATGTATTCATTTGTGATCATCTCCCTCTTTGACAAAAATGCCAAAGCAGCAACAAAAACATACATCCTGTAGATGTAGATATCATCCTTTCAGTTTAGTAACAATATTTCTCTCTCTGTCATCTTTGATTATGATTGATTCTTGGCTTTGCTGTGCTTTTCACAACTCTAGGCTGCTCCTAAAGTGTGACCTTTCTCTGCATCAATTTGTTAGATATTCTGTGCAGTACATTGATGCAATGCTCCTAGCTTGACTAGGTAGCCTTAGTTAGTGGAAGGACCCCTAATTGACTTCTTAGGCATTCATGAGCTTCTTTAGGTAAAGCCTTAGTGAATATGTCTGCTAGTTGTTCCTTTGTATTCACATATTCCATGCAGACCTCTTTATCTTGTTACAATTCTCTCAAGTAATGATACTTGATTGAAATGTGTTTGGTCTTTGTGTGCATCACTAGATTCTTAGAGATGTTGATAGCACTTGTGTTGTCATAGAAAATGACAATTGGTTCAGTGATTTCTTCTTTCATGCCTACCAACAATTACTTTATCCATATCAAATTTGAACAGTTCACAGCTGTAGCCACATACTCAGCTTCAATAGTAGATTGGGAAATGCAATTCTGTTTCTTGCTTGTCCAGGAAACTAATCTCTGTCCAAGAAATAAATCTCCACCACTAGTACTCTTTCTGTCATCTACATTTCTTGCCCAATCAACATCTGTATACACTCTCAGTTCAAAATTTTCATGCTTCTTGTATTACAATCCATAGTCAGCAGTTCCCTTCAAATATCTCATGATTCTTTTAACTGCCATCATGTGAGTTTCCTTAGGATTGGCAGAGAATCTTGCCACAATCCCAATAGCTAATGAAATATCTAGTCTGCTATGTACAACATACTGTATCTTCCTGATCATAGATCTATACAAAGATTGGTTAACTTCTACAACATCATCATTTTTAGACAACTTTTGTCTAGTAGCCATGGGAGTACTTACTGGCTTTGAATCTTCCATACCAAAGGTTTTTAGTATCTTATGAATATATTTAGACTGGGTGATGAAAATTCCTTTCTCCATCTGATATACTTGTAAACCAACAAAAAATTTGATCTCCCCAAACATACTCATTTCAAATTCAGTTTGCATATCATTTGAAAATTTCTTACACAAGGCATCTTGTCCACCAAATATAATATCATCTACAAAGATCTTAGCTAACAAGATTCCTTTACCTTCTTCATCTTTCATATACAGATTGCTTGTGTCATTTGTCCTTGAGAATCCAATTTGTATTAGGTGGTTGTGCAATCTCTCATACCATGCTCTGGGAGCTTGCTTTAGTCCATACAATGCTTTATTCAGTTTGCAAACCATGTGTCTTCTATTTGGATCAACAAATCCTTCTGGCTGTTCAATATACACTTCTTCTTCTAATATACCATTTAAAAATATAGACTTAACATCTATTTGGTATACCTTGAAATCTTTATAGGTAGCATATGCAAGCAGAGTTCTTACTCCTTCCAATCTTGCTATAGGGGTAAATGTCTCCCCATAATCTATTCCTTCTTCTTGTGCGTAGCCTTTGCATACCAACCTAGCTTTGTTTCTTGTGATATGACCATGCTCATTCATCTTATTACGAAATACCCACTTTGTCCCAATGACATTCTTATTTTTTGGTCTCGGCACCAGAGTCCAAGTATCATTCTTCTCTATCTGGTCTATCTCTTCATTCATTGCTTCTATCTAGTCTTCATTTTCTAATGCCTCCTTTGTTGTCTTAGGCTCAAATTCACATAGTAAACATGTTGGATCTCTTGCCTTGCTTCTGGTCTGAATTCCAGTATCTTTATCTCCAATAATCTGTTCAGGTTTGTGATGTCTCCTTACATATTGTGCTAGAACAGGTTTTGCTCTTCTTTCATTTTGCTCATCAGGATCACCAACAAGATTGTTAGATTCAGCTTTTGAATGCTTGGCAACCTCTTCCTGATACTCGGTGGCTTCTTCCTATCGCTTGACATATTCTTCTTCTCTCTCAGCATTGTTATCCTGATGCTCAACATTGCTTACCCGAGACTCAGCATCAAGTGCAAGTCTTTCACTTGGCTCTTCTTCCTCTATATACACAAAAGATTTGTAATCTTCTGGTTCTCTTTTACTGTCAGCTTCATTTTTCTCTACATACTCATCAATTTTGACATTCACACTTTCCAAAATTTTGTTAGTGTTAGAGTTCAAACACTTATAAGCTTTACTTTTTGTGGAATAGCCTAGGAATACACCCTCATCGCTTTTAGCATCAAATTTTCCATTTCTACTATCCTTTAATATGTAGCACTTACTTCCAAAAATTCTAAAGTACTTTACATTCGGTGCATACCCATGCCATAATTCATAAGGTGTCAGATTTGTACCTTTTTTGATCTGTACTCAGTTAAGAGTATAAAAAGTTGTACTTAGAGCTTCTTTCCAATACTTTTCTGCAACATTCTTTTCAATCATTAATGTCCTTGCACAATCGAAAATAGATATGTTCCTTCTCTTTGCTATACCGTTCTATGGAGGAGTTCTAGGTGCAGACATCTATCTTTTGATCCCTCTATCATTGCAAAATAGATTAAATTCATTGGATATAAATTATCCACCTCGGTTAGATCTCAGATACTTCAGGTTCCTACCTGTCTCTTTTTCAACCTTAGCCACATACCACTTAAAAAATTGAAAAGCATCAGATTTTTCTTTTAAGAACATTACATGCATCATTATGGTATAATCATCAACAAACAGGATAAAATATCTAGCACCACAATAGCTTTGTACACCCATCGGTCCACAAAGGTCAGTATGAACCAAATCTAAGATATTCTCAGAAGTAAAAGTTTTTCTCTTGAAACTAGACTTTGTCATCTTACCCAACTGGCATTCTTTGCACATTACATTCTCAGGTTTCTTCAATCTAGGTAGACCTCTCACTTTCTTTTTCTTACTAATTTCTACTAGATTATCAAAGTTAACATGACATAGCCGCTTATGCCATAACCAAATATCATCAATTTGTGCAATCATACATGTTTCTTCAGATAGGTCTAGATAGAACAAATTACCTCTTGTCTGCTCTCCACTTCCAATCAGTTCACCAGTGGCATCAAATATTTTGGCCTTTCTATGATGAAATTCCACTCGGTAGCTAGTGCTATTAAGCTATGCAACACTCAACAGATCATAGTTAAGACCCTTAACCCAATAAGCATTTTCACAAGTGATCTTATTAGTTAGCTTAATCAATCTTTTTCCTCTAATAGGACATGGTGCATCATTACCAAATTTCACACTCCTACCTTTATAATGATCTAAGGTATCAAACTTACTCTTATCTCCAATCATATGATGTGAACAACCATTGTCAATAATCCATTTATCATTTTTGTTCACATAAGATATCAATGCAATTTTCTCATCCTCATCAGATTCATCTTTCATTGCAACATAGACAACCTCAATTTCAAAATCATCACTATCAGTGTCAATCTCTTCTTCAAAAATATAACATGATTTCTTACCTTTTCCTTTATAGTCCTTGTATCTTCGGTAACCTCTATCTTTTCTTTTGTCTTTATGCTTGCTGTCTCTTTCTTCATCCTTATTATCCCTGTCAAGACATCTAGCAGGTATATGACCAACTTTATTACATGAAAAAATTATAATAGGGAGTTTACCTTTGTACCTTCCTTTTCCCCCTTTCAGTATTCTAGCCACAAGAGCTTCTAGATCCTTAAGTTCTTCATCAGATGTGTCACTATCACTTTCACTTTCACTTTCACTTTCACTGATGCATCTTTCTTTTTCCTTCTTTGACTTACTCAGAACCATTTGTGACTTAAAAGTAGATTCAATATTACCAACAGTGAAGTTATCATAGTTAGAAAGTTCAAAAGCAGTGAGCTTACCAACCAAACTTTCCAAAGTAAGAGCATTAGTAGATTTACATCTAGATTCTTGAATTGCAAAAATTTTGATTGCATAGATAGGACGTAGAGTTCTCAATAGTTTTCCTATTATAGTTTCATCCTCAATAGTTCCATTTTCTCCTCTAATAGAATTTACAACTTCTTTTATTCTACCACAATATTGTGCAATATTCTCACCTTCTTGCATTCTCATTTCATCAAATTTACCTCTTAGGCTCTCGACTTTTTCTCTCAACACATTTATGTCACCGCCATAAATGTTTGCAAGGGTGTCCCACCTTTGGTTTGCATTACGATAGTCTTTGATGTCTTCAAATTCTAGATAGCTTAGGGCAGATGCAATTTCCAACATTGCTTGGTTGTGCTCTTGTTTAGCTTTCATTTCCTTGGCAGTCAAAGGTGCAACATGTGTGACATAGTCATGTTCAATATAATACTTTGCAGAATCACCAATACTAGCCAGATGCAGCTTCATCAGGCTTTACCATGCAGGGAAGTTCTCCTTATTTAGCTTTGGTACCTCCTTCTTATACATCCTAATCATTTGCTTCAAGTACCTTCAAACTTGTTCTCTGTAAGCACCAAAAACTCTAATACCAATTGTTAATATGATTTAGAACAACAGAGAGGGGGGGGGGGTGAATCAATTTTTCTCAAGTCTAGATGTATAAAAACAAACTTTAAAATCTTCAGCAAATCAAATCAAATAACCAACAACTACTCGGTCATTACTGATTGCATAACAAAAACATATAACAGTGCAGTCCACTTATCCAATAGCATCTAACTTGTAAAACACATAAATGGTCAAACCAAAACATTCACACAAGTATCAACACCCAGATTTATAGTGGAAACCCAATTTGGGAAAAACCACTTTGTAACATGTTACTATTATGTTCACTCTTCTGAAGTGAGCTCGGTGAAAAGCCAACCCTGTCAAAGGTTACAAACACACTATCAGGTGTGACCCGGTTAAAGGATTTAAACCAATATGTTAAAAGTGCACCTTGTTATAGGTCTTACATACACTCTATTAGAATGCAACCTTGTTCAAAGGATTTATACCTATGACTGTTAGGTCAACCTCTGTTAAAATGATTTTGACTGTTACAATGGTTAGAAAGTAGCAGCAGTATTGATCTGAAAAACATACAACTCACTTTGCAAATATCATATCCAATTCCATACACATATGCTGGATTACTGATTGTGAACCTTTACCATCTCCATCACTGATATGCTCAGAACTCTCTTCAAGCAATCACAACATTTGTCCTTTAGCCTTGTCTACTTAGACAGTCAATAACATCAACAATACTTCTAGCATCCACCTCTCTCACAACCTCTAGCTTAGGTTTCCTTTATACTTCCTCTATTAGGTCAATACATCTTTTGCTACTTAATCTCCTTCATAGATCTTAGGGTTAGGTCAGATTCATTGAATCCATCCTACATTATGTTCTTCAGCTATCCTTCTAGAAATATCTTGAATCTCTTAATAGATTTACAATAAAATGTTTAATAGTGCATTAAATGCTTTCATACAATCAATAAATAAAGTCAACACGTTTTACATAATCCAAGAATTCAACGATGTCGGCTAGAAATTTGAATTCTTCCTCAAATGCAAAATACTGACGCTTGGTTAATACTATGTTCAACTTCTTGGTCTTCACTAGAAAGCTCGGTCACCTCATAAATTGTTTCCTCGACTAATACTATCTTCCTCGGCAATTAATTGGTGTTCGGTCAACACTGAATTTACTCAGCATATACTAGCTCGGTTGACACTAACAACACTAAGCTTACACTAGATTTCTTCACTTTTGCTCGGTTAAGCCTACTAGTTTAGTCTTCTTTCTTACTTAGATAAACAATTCATTGTCTTATCATTGTGCCACATAATCAAGTACCCATTGAAGTATCAAGATAACTCAACCTTTTCTTAGGTGCTATTGTTACCAACCTTGCCTTACCCCTTAGAAACAATCAAATAGATATAGTACTTTCTTAAATAGCAATAGTCTTTCTAGTTAAGGTTTGACATCAATGAAAATACAACAATTGCTTCAATTGCAATTTCCAACAAGAGTGTGAAAGCATGTATGGGTCAAGCGTGATGAATATATTATAATATGTGTGTCAGACATTCTAAAGAATAGTAATATATGATGTTATTGGTGTAAATATGAATGTGTTTAATTTATTATAAATTATTTTATATATTTTACATATTTAAGTTCCCCCTTTCTATTGCATCACACCAAGGTTGACTATGTATGATATAATATCAAACTTTATACTTGGGTCAAGGTTTTCTTGTCAATAGATACAAAAATAACTCAAAACCCATAAGACTATTACTCATAACCTCTATCTCATGCACCTAATATATAGGAGAACAATACATGAAATCTTCAAATGGTATTACAAAACCTTGAGTTGAGACCACCCAAAAAGTGGGGCCAAACTTATCTTCAATCCAAGATGTCATATGATGTGTCAAAATATGCTTCAACATGTATAACTATATTTTACAACACATTTTTATATTTCCCATTTAAGGAGACGCAACTTTCAGAGGTTGTAAATTTTGATCTGAGTGTACAAAAAGCTAGTGAAGTTCTCTTTCAAGATCAAAAGTTACAAATTTGATCAAAAGTTTGTAATTTTTGTAACTAGACTTCTCAAATTTGGAGTACAATGTGAAATATCAAAATGCTATTTCTAATGACAAACTAGGGTGAGGAATGACTTCCACTGAAACTGAGAATATAGACTAGGGAGGGTCTTCCATCTCTGAAACTGCAAACAACTAAACTAACTTCAACCTCCAACTTCTGACAATACAAAGTAGAGTTCAAATATATATTTCCTAATGGTTTACAATGCCCAACCATCTCCTTATAAAGGCCTCCAAGAAGTGTCTAGAAAGTTACAATAGGTTACAAGATGATATTATTTTATTATTTTAGGCCACTTTATTTAATAATTAAATTAATTAATTAAATAAGTCATTATGATAGTATTTATATTTTAGGACCACATAATTAATTAACTTAATTAAAATACTTTATAAAAATTGGGGACATTACAACAATGTATTAGAAAGACATGTATTTTGAATGCTTGATAAGTTTTAAGCATTTTGAGTTATTTTGTGTTGTCCTGTGATATGATGACTTTGATATGTGAAAGGGGTAGGTAGGGAAGTGGAAACCTAGGAAGTTCATGGATCTATGATATTATTTCAACTAGGAAAAAACCTAAGTAGCAACCATATTTTCTTTTGATAAATATATACCTACCTCCTCTTATTGGTAGAACCACTTAGTTTGATGTGCTAACATATTTTTCCTTACTATCAATAATGGTGTTATCTACATTTTCACATTCAAACTGTAATTCCAATACTTAATATTAAATATCAATAATGATACAAGCTTCAAAATTTAATGTTTACTCTTAATTATTATTGATGCCAAGTGACATTCTCTAATTATAACAAGGGGTGGAGTGTAATGCAATGATTGTATTAAAAAAAAATCTTATATTTTATTATCTTAATTTATATAGCCATTTACATGTCAAAATATTAATATTTAATAATGAATAAAATATTTTTTCTATTAAATATAAAGCATTAGTCACTACAAACATTTCCAATGTTTTGTAACATCACAACAATTATGAGGCTCCATGATTAGGCAGCTCACCGAGCTGTCATAAAAAGAGACATATACTATTTTATCAGCTTATTACAAAACTGTATAATAGTTTTCCATTCCACTACTTAGCACACTATGATCGAGCCCATCAATCCATCTTTACTAACATCAATCCATCTAGGCAATCCAACCCATAGTGCTAATGGTCCATTTAAGGACTTTTCCAATCCTAATCACCACTGTCCCCATCTCTGTAAGTATATCCAGGCTAGGAAGGGTATCCCTATGAGGAACAACAAGTGATTGAACATGCAATGACTCTGGAGTTTGTGGAACTTCAACAACACCACTTTCTTATCTCATCTTTTATTGTTCTTCTTTGATTTGTTCTAAAAAATCCCCCAGTGTAATATCAGACTCATCCCTTTGTACTAGGGTGGCAGTAGTGTACCCAAAGGATAAGTCCCTCTTCTTCATCACTACTTCTCCTGCATTGAGAAGCTCTACAATTTTTCTTCATCAATCTTCATTACTGTTGTAACGTGCATACAAATGTCATGTATTATGAGCCTTCAGAGAGACTCAGTAAATCACCTCTTTTTTCCACTAAAAATATCATTGTTATGAGCTTTCCAAATATACCATAAAACATGAATTGATAAAATAGACTAGAAAGAAGCACTACTCTTATCCTTCCTACTAGCACTACCTTCTAGCAATTCATCAATATTGAAATTGTTATGTATCATAATGCCAAACATACACCAAATATCTTTAGAAAAAAAACATTCGAAGAAGATATGGGGGATAGTTTCATCACATCTACAACACAAACATATATTATACTCTCTATTAGACTTCTTGACGGGCAATCTCTACAAGAGGAAGCACTAGATAATGCACATAATTTTAGGATCAACAAATTTATTCCAAAGGTTTGAATCAACAATTTAGTCCAAGATGAAGGTTACATAGAAAAATTACAAGTAGAATTCAGATGATAAAGGATAACATGGTCATCAGTGAGTAGTTTATAGATGGATTTAGACTTAGTGAAAGGAAAAAGGGTACCATCCAACCATCTCAGGTTGGAAATCCTATTGGAACCACCACTACACTTCTTAGGAAACTGTAACACCCCAACAACCTCCCTCATCATTGAATAAGTCCTCCATTAGGATTGTGGAATATCAAATCTACTAGCCAACTCTTTCCAGCTGATGAGGAACCCATTTTCAATAATAACTGAGAAGGTTTTAATGCCTTTGTTAGCCCAACTTCTAGTTGAACATCTCTGAATGAGGGAAAGTGGTTTTATTCCATGCTGTAAATTCCACTAGACTGATTTATCCCCACAAATAGACTAATTTATCCCAACATCCCTGAATGAGGGAAAGTAGTTTTCTTCGATTCTATAAATGCCACTAGACTGATTTATCCCCACAAATATTCTGATGCTCATCAAACACCACCTCACTGATCACTAGATGTCTGACTTTATCCCAACACTTCCAAATGAATTTAAACACATTAGAGTCTTCCACTCTAATATCAAACTTTCCTGCCAGAAGGTCATTAATGTGTAATCCTTTCCAAGAGGAGGCTTTCAAGGGTGTATCCCTTTAAATGTTTCTTCTAACAAGAATTTTCCAAGGTTCATCTCCTTGGAATGCTTTAGCAATCCATTTGATGGCTAGGGTGATACCCTGAGTCCTTAGGTCCTTAAGCCACAAACCACCCATCTCTTTTCTCATTGAGCACCACTTCCAGTACACAACATGTTGTCTTTTAATCCCTTTCCCATTTGACCAGAGGAAATCCCTAATCTTCTTCTGGATGTAGGAAAAATGGGCTTGATTACAGAGCTAGGTGGATGCATAGTAAATCATATAAGAAGAAAAAGTCTTCTGGAAAACTTGAAGTCTACCAGCAAGAGACAAAAATTGTTTATCCCATTTAGTCAACTTGGCATCAATTTTAACCTTAATCCACTCCCATATTTCCTTGAGATTAGGTTCAACTGAGAAAGGGATACCCAAATACCTAACTAATTGGTTAGGCCCCCCCAAGAGATAACAAAATTATTACACCATGCTAGTTGAGCATCCTCCTAGCCAAGGATGATTCATTTAAATAAGGAGACCTTGCTTCTAGAGGTAATACAAAAGAGATCCAACTTCTTAATAAGACGCTCAAAATTCTCCTCCTCCATCCTAATAATGATAGTTGTATCATCAACAAATTGAACATTGGAGATTTCATCCCCATTGGGAGTAGTATACCTTCAACCTTAGGAGAAATGGATTTATCCCTTACGAGATAGAACATGGCATCCAAAACAATAAAAAAGAGGGTCAGAGCCAAGGGGCATCCTTGTCTGATTGATTTAGTGATCTCAAAAGGTTGAGATCTCTATCTATTAACCTCAACAATAGTAAGTGCACCATTCATGAGTGTAAAAACCATCTTACAAAAGAGATCCAGGAAGCCCAAACTTATGAGCATCATGAGGATAAACTTCTATTCCACTCTGTCATATGCCTTCTCATAGTCTACCAGTAACAAGTTAGGAATAACAGTCCACCAATACAACTGAGAGGGGGGTGAATCACTTGTTTGGACTATTATTAAACTTTAAAATTTGAATAGCAACAATATCAAATCAAATGAACACAATGAATGCCAACAAAATAACACAATATTTTTTGTTGAGGAAACCCTGTTAAAGGTAAAACCCCAGTGGGAATTAATACCCACTAATGATGTACTAAGAGTATAGTATCCTTGTTAGAAGATCTAGCCTTGTTAGGAGTTGATTAAAACATATACAACACATAGTCCTTGTTAGAGGATAGACCCCGTTAGGAGTCAAGAAAAAGAAGGTAGGCTCACTGCCCAAAGAACGTTATGTCCACCTTCAAAACTCACTATTCGCAACACAAGTGTATGTAGGAAATACACAATCTTTGAACTATCCGATAGCAACTATCTTTTCTTGATCAGTACCAATGAAGTATACAATTCATCCTTTTCTCTACATCCAATAGGCACAAGCTCTCAACTTCCACAATCCTCTTTTACATCACATACATTCTTGCATATCTTTTCAAAATAAAAGATCTTACATATATACCCTATTACAAAATAAATGATTAGGTTAGCCAATTAGGCTTTCCTAATATATAAATGATTACATAACACCTTGCTAAGATACACACGATATCTAAAAAAGTATACAACAATTACAATTCAACAATTAAGGAGCGACATCCATAAATCATGCTCGCCATTCATGATACATGCTACAACTTTGAAGTTGGCTTCCAAATAGGTCTTCTCCAGAAAATACACCACAAATGATGTCATCCTGCTTTCCGTACCTTGTGAAGATCATCAAACATCCTTCAGTACACTATTTGTCATCCCTTAAGCTTGAACACACTAAATCCTCATCTCCTGTAAGATATACCCAAAACACAGAGACTTACTCTTTCAAATTCCACTGTCACTGTCCAGTAACTAGTCTTCACTAAATCTTCTATAACTCAGCCAATATGCAATATTACATCATACGATGTTAGATATACGATCACAACACATTCTTGTACATACAACTGACTTCGTACATTTTTAAACATCCGTACAATGTAATAACCAACCTATTCTCTTCATAGAAATATATGTTGACATTAGTGAAAAAACACAAATGACAACAACAATAATTCCAACATCACTCAACGTAGTGATTAAACATATTAAATATATTTAACAGTCTCCCCAATGCATTAGCAATATCCAACAATCTCCCCCTTTGGCATTGATGGCAACATATGGGAAATCCATCAACCCAAAAGTATTCTCTCAGTACCTTTACCGCATAGTCTCTTTTCCATAGGATTTTCACACAGTCTCTTTCCCCCTTTGAAAACAATGGAAAAGGGTGCCATAATTCATCAACTGTCTTCAAAAACTATCTTCAACAATCACTCCCCCTGAGGAGTAGATCCATACATCAAGTATAGAATATGATAAGGCTTTGAAAACCTCTGGACTGATGCATCCTTGCATCATTTAATTCTCACTAGGAGGGGTCTGCACCCCAAGCATACCTCAGAGATACTCAAAGGAATATTTTGGCAACGACTTTGTAAAGATGTGTGCTATCTGTTCCTTTGTGCCAATGTATTCCAGCCTTATTTCCTTCTCTTCTACCTTATCTCTCAAGAAGTGATACTAAATAGAAATATGCTTAGTTTTAGAGTGCATCACAAGATTCTTTGACATGTTTACTGTACTGGTGTTATCAAAATGGATAACCAATGGTTCACCAAAAGTTATTCCAATATCTTTCAGCATTTGTTTCATCCAAATAATTTGAGTGCAGTTAATAGCAACATCAACATACTCCGATTCAACAGTAGATTGAGTTATACAATCTTGCTTTTTACTTAACCATGAAACCAACCTTTTTCCAAGGAAAAATGTACCTCCACTAGTACTCTTCCTATCACCAATATTATCTGCCCAATCAACATCAGTATAAGCATGTAGTTCAAAGTCATCATTTCTATCATACCATAAGCCATATTCCATTATTCCTTTCAAATATCTAAATCCTTTTCACAACAACTAAGTGTGTCTCTTTAGGTTTTGCCTAATATCTAGCCATAATTCCAACAACATTAGCAATATCTGGTTTGGTGTGAGTCAGATATTGTAATCCACCAACCATTGATCTATACTTGGTATGAAAAATATACTTTGTCTCATCATTATTTGATAGTTTGTGACCAATCACCATGGGTGTACCAACTGGTTTACAATCTTACATTCCAAACTTTTTCAACATTTCTTGAAGAAAATTAGTTTGAGAAATAAAGATCCCATTCTTACTCTGATTTATTTGTAGTCCTAGAAAGAATTTCATTTCACCTATCATGGACATCTCAAATTCATTTTCCATCTCTTTAGAAAATTTCTTACACATTTCATCATTCCATCCAAAGATAATATCATCAACAAAAACTTCTATTATTAGAATTCCATCTTCGCTAGCTCTTAAATACAAGTTACTGTTAGCATTACCTTCTCTAAACCCAAGGCAAAGTAAGTATTTGTCTAACCTTGCATACCAAGCCCTTGGAGCTTGCTTCAGTCCATACAGTGCTTTCTTCAACTCACATACCATGTCTTCATCTTCGAATAGAGGAAATCCATCAGGTTGTTCTATGTATACCTCCTCTTCAAGATCCCCATTTAGAAATGCAAATTTCACATCCATCTAATATACCTTGAAGTTTTTATGTGCAGCATAGGCCAAAAATAATCTCACAGCTTCTATCCTATCAATAGGAGAAAATGTCTCTTCAAAATCTATGCCTTCTTGTTGTGAATAACCTTTACATACCAACATTGCTTTGTTTCTTACAACAATTCTTTCTTCATTCATTTTGTTTCTGAAAACCCACTTAGTTCCTATTACATTTTTTTCTTTAGGTCTAGGAACCAATTCCCAAGTGTTATTTTTCTTTATCTGATCTAACTCTTCCTTCATAGCTTTGATCCAAGATTCATCTCTACAAGCTTCATCAGTAGTCCTTGGTTCAACTTGAGAAATCAAACAAATTTCTTCCCTTGTCTTTGATCTAGTCATTACTCCTTGACTTGCATTACCAATAATTTGATTTTTAGGATGGTTTTTCTTTACATTCCTCAGAGTCTTAGGAATCTCAGTAGCCTCATTTATGTCATCATCTGTAAGTCTCATTTTTACATTCAGTCTCAACAAGTTCTTCTTCTGTAGTAGCTCAGCCTTCTTGATCTTTGTATTCTGATTATAGTCATACATTCTCTCTTGTATTTGAAAATTTTCATCTATCTTCACATTATTACTTTAAATCATCTTCCTTAATCTCAAGTTAAAACATTTGTAAGCCTTTCTTTTAGTAGAATAACCAAGTAAAATTCCTTCATCACTTATAGCATCAAAACTCCCTATTTCATCATCTCTCTTAATATAACATTTACTACCAAATATTTTGAAATATTTTACAGGAGGAGTATGATTAAACCACAATTCATAAGGAGTCTTACTTGTACCTTCTTTGATTTTAATTCTATTCAAAGTGTATACTACTATCCCAACAACTTCTCTCCAATGCACATGAGATATATTTCCTTCAAGCAACATTGTCCTAGCAACATCTAGTATTGTTCTGTTTCTTCGATCTGCTATCCCATTTTTCTATGGAGTCTTAGGAGCAGAAGTCTTCCTTTGTATTCTATGCTCTTCGCAATATGAATTGAATAGATCTAAAGTAAACTCTGCACCTCCATCTGATCTCAAACATTTTATCTTTAGACTTGATTCATTCTCTACTTTTTCTTTGAATATCTTGAATTTTTCAAATGCTTCTGATTTCTATTTCAAGTAAGTAATCCACATCATTCTAGAAAAGTCATCAACAAAAAGTATAAAATACCTTTCACCATAGTATGATCTTGTCCTTGTAGGTCCACATAGGTCTGTATGTACTAGATCCAACTTTCCTTTTTCTATATATGATTTTCTTTTATAACTGCTTCTAGTCTTCTTTCCCATAACACATTCTCTACATATGGTGTTAGATGGTTTCAAAATCTTTGGTAGGTCTCTCACTGCATTAGTCAGGCTTGCCTTCACAATATTATCAAAATTAACATGAAAAAATCTTCTATGTCATAACCAGTTGTCATCTACTTTCACAACAAAACAAGAGGCTCCAGATGTATTTAACTCAAATACATTACCTCTAGATTTAGTACCGGTTACAATCAACTTTCCTATCTTACTTCTATTGATAAAACATTTCCCATCAATGAATTTCAATTGATACTCTTTGTCCATCAGCTATCCAACACTCAACAAGTTATGCTTAAGTCCATCAAGAAGTAGTACATTGTTAGTATTAATCTTTCCATCCAAAGAAATAGATCCTACTCCTATGATAGGTTTAGGAACATTGTCTCTAAATCTTACAACACTACTATCATATCTCATTAGTTTAACAAACTTATTTTTTGTCTCCAGTCATATGATGTGAGCAACCACTGTCTATAACCCATTCATATTTCTTATCAATATGTGATACTAAAGTTTTTTCCTCATGTACTAGTTTTTCATCTTTAATAGTAATAAATCCAATCTCCTCATAATCCAAATCATCATCATCAGAAATACCTTCACTAGAATAATAACATTCCTTATCCTTTGAATACTTAGGCTTGAAAAACTTAGGTTTGTGCTTAGGAACTCTTGTAGTACATCTAGATGCAAAGTGACCTATCTTATTGCATGAAAAACATTTCAAAGGTAACTTTCCTTCAAATTTACCCTTACCTCTCTTTTCTCTTCTAGCGATTAGTGAAACAAGTTCATCTAGCTTTCTTTCTTCTTCTTGTATCTGTTCCCATTCATCAGCATATTCACCAAGCTCTTCTTTTATGTTCTCACTGTTGGTGCTCGGAAGTGCAAACATTATCTTCCTATGTGTAGATGCTTTAAATGCCGTTTCAACTTTAGGTATATAATCTCCCATTTCTACAGCTTCAAAGGTAGTTAACTTTGCAATCAACATTTCTCTACTAAAGTTTGGAGTTAGAGGTATACTTTCTTCTATAGTCTAAGATTTGGTCTTGTAGACTGGTGTCAATGATCTAAGGATCTTCGCAATGATTTCTTCTTCTTCATAAGTGCCTCTAGAATTTTTTATTCAAATTAAAAGCTCTGTAACTCTTTGTACAGAAGCTCGAATGCTTTCATCATCCTTCATTTGTAGCTTCTCCATTCTTGTTTTCCAGTTCTGTAACTTCGCTTGCTTGGTAAACTTGTCTCCTTCATACAATGCTTCTAATCTTACCCAAATCTTGTTTGCTGAATCCAGATCTTTAACTTTAGTAAATTCTCCTTCAGAGAGTGTGCTGATCAGTGCTTCCCTTGTGATCATGTTATACAAAAATATCTTCTTTTCATCATCAATAACTCTATCTAATTCATCTTTAGCCTTCATGGTTTTGTCATTCTTTGTAATCATCTAATAGTCGATGCCCAAATGTAGCAAATGAGTACGCATCTTGTTCTTCCAACTGTCAAAGTTTTTAGGATCAAATTTTGGACTATCCTTCCTATAGAATGCCATCTCCAAGATCACCTCAAGTTGTTAAGCTTTCTCTCTAAGGACCAGTAGCTTTGATACCAATTGTTAGGAATAACAATCCACCAATACAACTGAGAGGGGAGGTGAATCAGTTGTATGGTAGAGGGTAAAAGCACAATCGGGTGTCACCCTTTTGGCTAACCTGACTAACTCGGCCGAGTCCTACTCGGCCGAAGAAGGGGAGGTGCCACGGGGCACCAAGTGGCACCTACGTGGCTGCGGAGACTCGGCCGAGTCCTACTCGGCCGAGTAGGACTCGGCCGAGTCTACGAGGCACTACTAATAGCCCGCTCAATGGTTTTAGCCCCTCATTTGAACAGTGAGGGGTTAAGGAAAGCGGCTAAAGAGTGATAGTGCAACTCGGCCGAGTCAGATGTAGATTTTTTTTTTTTTGTTTTTGTTTTTTTTTGTTTATGTTTTTTAGTTATTTTTTATGTATATATGTTGTTTAAATATTTTTTAATTATTTTTTTAATATTCATATGTAAAAAAAAGTCTTTTCTTAATATGTATTGTATTTACTTTTAAAAATGTACAAAATTAACAAATAAAACTTAAACATAGAAAACATATATAATTTAAGTAAAATGTAAACTGGAACGTTTAAAAAGATGAAATAGTCCACCTACCCTTGAGACATTTAATAAGACCATTAAAACCTAATAGGATGGATGTAATTATAAGATCCAATATTTAACTTAATAATATCAAAATTAAAACATAATGGACTATCTACTCTTACTGACCTAATAGGAACACTTTCAAGACTTAACATCCACTAAATATGACCTATTAGGACCCTTAAGACCTAATACGACCACTTAAGACCTAATAGAACTTAATAGGTCAAAATAGTTCACCCTTACTTGGCTCAATAAGACCTAATTAAAACCTTTAAGACCTAATGTGACCCTTAAGACCCAATAGGACCCAAGTGACAAGGACAAGTGCAACCGCTACCTAGGTTAAATGACTAAACAGTGTAGTAAGCAACTTACCTTATGCATTCAATAATCATCATTGTTCGAGTTATATTATTTTCATGCCATTAGATCAAGTTATATATAAAAACAACTTTTCTTTATAGCATGCACTTTTATTTTATTTCATTGTTGACTCCTGATAAATTAATCCTTAAGTTTTAAGTTGTCATGTTTTTTAATATTGAACAAAGTAGTTTAATAATGACTAGATGCTATATCAATAAATAGAAAGAAACAAAATAGACTAGCATAACCAAAACACATAATAGTCACAAAAATGTTGAAATAAAGTATCATTATCCATTGTAACACTCTTTGATTTAGCCCAAATATTTAGTATATATCTTTGAAATTGCATTACTTTCTTTTTGATATTTTAGAGTTGGACCATGATATTGGCATTCATCTTTATAAGACCTATAGTTGTGAGACAGGAAAGGCAATATGAAGAAAGATGTCATAGTAAATCCTAAGAATTATATAGTTATCTGATAACAATTATTAGATAACATTTGCATACTAATGTGTTTTAACTTATCACACTTTGTAATACAAAATTAATCATTTAATTATTATCAAGCCACAAGAAAACTATACCATCAATATCATATAACTTTCTATAAAGCCAATGTAGCCAACTAAATTGATTTGAAATAGTATTGTTTGTTTGAACACTTTGCTATCATTGAACTCTTAACACTTTTCTTTTGTATTGATTTATTATTGTTAGTAGATTGAGTAATTAAACATTTTTGTCTAGTGCCAATATTATTTAATCAATTCAATTAGTTCTCTTTAATCTTAGTCATGGTCTAGATTGTCATATTTCCTTATTCTATTTGTCATGGCCCGTGGATGATCAAACTCCCCTATGCATTTTTTTTAGTCTAAATAAGTATAGTGCTGGATATTATCAAAACTATTATTTTCATCCTTTGCTAAGAAAATTCCTATTTATCAAAATGAATAAAGCCCTAACTCTTATTATATCTAGGATACCTTAATTATAAGGTCATCTTTATTTTTAGTTGCCTAAAGTTACCAAACTAAGGTTTTGATACTATCTAAAACTTAGGATAAAGTATTTTCCTATGAAAGTTCCATAACACATTGTGGTAATCATCACACAGTCAAACATTACAAAGTCCCTCTAAGAGAAGGTTAATACCCAATAGGACCCTTAAGACAAGCTCATAAGACCCTTAAGATGAGCTCATTTAAGACCAGGTTAAGAACCATAAGACGATCTCATAAGACCCTTAAGACGAGCTCATAAGACCCATAAGACTAGGTTACTTTCAACCTAATTAAGACTCTTAAGACCCATGAACCCCTTTCCAAATTATTATACATTTTCACCATTTCTTTTAGTATTTAATTTCAATATAATGTTTTTCCCTCTCTAGTTATGAAAATTTGTACAAATTAATTTTTGTCATGTGTGTAAAGTAAATATGTACATGTAAATATGCATTCAAATTAGTAAATATGCGTGCACATGAATTAGTTCTACTACCATGATTGAATACATGTGTAAATGCCTTCAAGTTTAAATTATGTTTTTAAATATTTAAAAATATTACACATGTGCATATGTAAATGCATGAATTTAAATGTTTAATTTAATATAATTTAATTTATATTATGTAAAAATGCATTTGAAAATTAGTTCGTGTGTGTTTGTTTGAAGTTTTTAAAATGTTTTCATGTTTACTTGAAGTATTGTACAACACATGTACAAATTGAAAGTTAGATATTTTTAATTTATTTAAATTAATTTGTAGATATATATATATATATATATATATATATATATATATATATATATATATATATATATATATATATATATATATATATATATATTTATCAATTGATTTTCTAACATTTGGATGTATGTATATGTGCACATGTGCCTACTTGCAGCGAGCATTTTTTATCTATATCTAGATCTAGATATATATTACCTTTGTGTGCATATCACTCATGGCTTCTAGTGGTTCAGATCAGAGTGTCCATGATAGTCATGGATCACAAGCTCCCTCAGACCGTAATAGTACCCAGGCCCCACATGCTAGAGATAGTCGTAGAGATGAGACTATCTCTAGGATGCAGGCTGCTCTGACTGCATTAGAGTGAACACTGCAGAATAGTACTACTCTCCCTAATAGGGAGAAATTGACAGCTATACGCACTGAGCTCATGAGTATGATTCAAAAGGCTGAATCATACAATCCATATGATGATGTATCGATTGATGTTTTTTATCATAGCCTATCTAGCACTGTCATAGGGACAGTAGGTTGGAGGACAGTTGATTCAGATGTCTCAGTCACTCAGGTGAAGAACATGTTTGGCACCCATTACATCAATAAGAGGGTGGTTCGAGCATATAGGGTCACTTTTTGTACAGATGACATAGTGGCCCCTTTTATATATCCTAGATGGTTAGCAGCACATCATATGTGGCCCCAAAAGGATGAGGTGCCACTATATTTCTGCAAACAATTGTTTGCAGAGTTTCATTTGGGCTATGATGTTGACTACACAGATCTACCTCCACATGCTGGTCAGGGTCGGGGGAGATATCAGGATAAGTGTAGACGACCCGATATACCACAGCCCCCTAGTAAGAGGGCATTGGTGGGTCAAAACCTTTTGGTTCTTCCAAAAGGTTTGGAGGCCTACACTGGAGCTGGGCAGGTTGCAGCTGAGGACACACATTTAGATATGTATTCTAGCATTGCCACCATTGCGACTCAGGTTGAGCAGTTTTCATCTGATCATGTGGGTCGGTACATGCTTCAATCACAGACGAGTGCAGGTGTATCACCATCTAGTCCATTTTATGACCCATACATCAGATTTGATCTTCCTACTCCAGATGAGATAGGACGACTACCTGAGGATCACGTGCGTGAGATTAGTGGTATGTTAGTGAGTGATCTCCTGGCTGCTTACCAGAGGATTTCTACATTGCATGGGATTGAGCCACGTGATTTACCTACTTTCATTAGAGGAGGACAGTGTCGTAGATCCTCCACAGGCAGCAGTCGAGGTCAGAGCTCAGATGCAGAGGCAGGTTCCTCTAGACAGAGTGTGGATGATCTTACACCACCTCCACAGCATACACAGGCTCCCACACAGCAAACACAGGCTACGACCTCACGAGTTCATAGTAGATTCTCAGATTTGCTTATGGACGATGCCATTGATCCTGATGCAATGTCCTTGCACTCTTCTGTGTTATCCAACCTTGGACGTGCATTACAAAAGGTACAAGAATCTAGATTTAATTTTAATTTATATAGATATACATGTGTACATATAGTTCTATATTTAAATTTAAATGTATTTAAATGTGGTACAGGACATTGCGACAGGTGCTGCATATGGAGATTTAGAGGAGCCTGCTGATCCGATTCATCATGATACAGAGGTACACTTGAAATAAATTAAAAATTAAAATTTTATAAAATTTATTTACATTTCAAGTTCTTATATATATATATATGTAACATTATATTTACATTTACAGACTCAGGTCCAGCAGGACGAGGATCCACACAGGCCCGCACATCTAGCACGTGATGGTGATCATCAACGCAGTTGATGTGTTCATTGATGCATGTTTGGATTTTGTGATATATATGTATAGACACTTAAACATTGATGTACATGTTTGATTTTTGAGATATATATATATATATATATATATATATATATATATATATATATATATATATATATATATATATATATATATATATATATATATATATATATATATATATATATATATATATATCTGTGTGTGTGTGTGTGTGTGTGTGTGTGTGTGTGTGTGTGTGTGTGTGTGTGTGTGTACATTTACATTGATATGTAGGTGCATGTTTTGTATATTGATCTATTTGTATATTGACACATGTTTGGATTTTGCACTATATAGACATTTAAACATTGATGTACATGTTTGATTTTTGAGATATATATATATATATATATATATATATATATATATATATATATATATATATATATATATATATATATATATATATATATATATATATATATTTGTACATTGATACATGTTTCCAGATTTTGTAATTGAAGCCAAAAATTAATTGATCTTTAAAATTAATAGTTAATTTATGTTCAATCTTTCATCAATCTAATTAATCAATCTTACTAAAAAATCTTTTTATATCAATTGTAAGTTTAAATCAATCTTTAAAATCTAACTTTATAATTAATCTTTAATTTCAATGTTCAATCTTTTTAATCAATCTTAGAAATTCAATCTATAGGTAAACCCCTTAAGCCCTATTATGCACCCTTAAGCCTTATCTAGATCAATTAATTGAAAATTAATTAATCAATCTTACTAAAAAATCTTTAATGAGTTGAAAGTTTAAATCAATCTTTAAAATCTTTAATGAATTGAGAGTTTTTAAATCAATCTTTAAAATCTAACTTTAAAATTAATCTTTAATTTCAATGTTCAATCTTTAATATGACCTAGCATGGCCTAATATGAGCTCACTTTATAATCTTTTTATATCAATTGAAAGTTTAAATCAATCTTTAAAATCTAACTTTATAATTAATCTTTAATTTCAATGTTCAATCTTTTTAATCAATCTTAGAAATTCAATCTATAGGTAAACCCCTTAAGCCCTATTATGCACCCTTAAGCCTTATCTAGATCAATTAATTAAAAATTAATTAATCAATCTTACTAAAAAATCTTTAATGAGTTGAAAGTTTAAATCAATCTTTAAAATCTTTAATGAATTGAGAGTTTTTAAATCAATCTTTAAAATCTAACTTTAAAATTAATCTTTAATTTCAATGTTCAATCTTTAATATGACCTAGCATGGCCTAATATGAGCTCACTTTATAATCTTTTTATATCAATTGAAAGTTTAAATCAATCTTTAAAATCTAACTTTATAATTAATCTTTAATTTCAATGTTCAATCTTTTTAATCAATCTTAGAAATTCAATCTATAGGTAAACCCCTTAAGCCCTATTATGCACCCTTAAGCCTTATCTAGATCAATTAATTAAAAATTAATTATTCAATCTTACTAAAAAATCTTTAATGAGTTGAAAGTTTAAATCAATCTTTAAAATCTTTAATGAATTGAGAGTTTTTAAATCAATCTTTAAAATCTAACTTTAAAATTAATCTTTAATTTCAATGTTCAATCTTTAATATGACCTAGCATGGCCTAATATGAGCTCACTTTATAATCTTTTTATATCAATTGAAAGTTTAAATCAATCTTTAAAATCTAACTTTATAATTAATCTTTAATTTCAATGTTCAATCTTTTTAATCAATCTTAGAAATTCAATCTATAGGTAAATCCCTTAAGCCCTATTATGCACCCTTAAGCCTTATCTAGATCAATTAATTGAAAATTAATTAATCAATCTTACTAAAAAATCTTTAATGAGTTGAAAGTTTAAATCAATCTTTAAAATCTTTAATGAATTGAGAGTTTTTAAATCAATCTTTAAAATCTAACTTTAAAATTAATCTTTAATTTCAATGTTCAATCTTTAATATGACCTAGCATGGCCTAATATGAGCTCACTTTATAATCTTTTTATATCAATTGAAAGTTTAAATCAATCTTTAAAATCTAACTTTATAATTAATCTTTAATTTCAATGTTCAATCTTTTTAATCAATCTTAGAAATTCAATCTATAGGTAAACCCCTTAAGCCCTATTATGCACCCTTAAGCCTTATCTAGATCAATTAATTAAAAATTAATTAATCAATCTTACTAAAAAATCTTTAATGAGTTGAAAGTTTAAATCAATCTTTAAAATCTTTAATGAATTGAGAGTTTTTAAATCAATCTTTAAAATCTAACTTTAAAATTAATCTTTAATTTCAATGTTCAATCTTTAATCAACATTAATCTTCTATGCCCTTAAGTACCTCTCATGACCCCTTAAGACCGAAAATGATCTAACATGACCCCTTAACCCCTAGCATGACCCCTTCAGCCCTTAAGTACCTAACATGACCCCTTAAGACCTAAAATGACCTAACATGACCTTAAGACCTAATTTGACCTCACATGACCTAATAAGACCCCTTAAGACCTAACATGACCTAAAAGACCCCTTAAGCCCTTAAGCCCTAACCCCTTAAGCCATGACCCCTTAAGCCCTTAAGCCCTAAAATGATCTAACATGACCCCTTAAGACCCTAATCCCTTAAGCCCTTAAGCCCTTAAGACCTAAAATGATCCCTTAAGACCTAATAAGACCTAACATGACCTAAAAGACCCCTTAAGCCCTTAAGCCCTTGAGCCCTAACCCCTTAAGCCATGACCCCTTAAGCCCTTAAGCCCTTAAGCCCTTAAGACCTTAAGACCTAACATGACCTAATATGACCTAATAAGACCTAATATGAACTAAAATGAACTAACATGACCTAAAAGATCCCTTAAGACCTAATATAACCTAACATGACATAAAATACCCCTTAAGACCTAATATGACCTCACATGACCTAAAAGACCCCTTAAGACCTAACATGACCTCACATGACCTAATGAGACCCCTTAAGACCTAACATGACCTCACATGACCTAATAAGACCTAACATGACCCCTTAAGACCTAAAATGATCCCTTAAGACCTGATTTGACCTCACATGACCCCTTAAGGACCAAACATGACCTAACATGACCTAACATGACCTAATATGACCTAATAAGACCTAATATGACCTAACATGACCTAACATGACCTAATAAGACCTAACATGAACTAACATGACCTAAAAGATCCCTTAAGACCTAATATGACCTAACATGACCTAAAAGACCCCTTAAGACCTAATATGACCTCACATGACCTAAAAGACCCCTTAAGACCTAACATGACCTCACATGACCTAATAAGACCCCTTAAGACCTAACATGACCTAAAAGACCCCTTAAGACCCAAAATGATCACTTAAGACCTAATTTTACCTCACATGAGCCCTTAAGGACCAAACATGACCTAATATGACCTAACATGACCTAATAAGACCTAATATGACCTAATATGAGCTAACATGACCTAATAAGTCCTAATATGAACTAATAAGACCTAACATGACCCCTTAAGACCTAAAATGATCTAACATGATCCCTTAAGACCTAAAATAAGACCTAACATGACCTAACATGACCCCTTAAGACCTAAAATGATCCCGTTTAAGACCTAATTTGACCTCACATGACCCCTTAAAGACCAAACATAACCTAATATGACCTAATAAGACCTAGCATGACCTAACATGACCTCACATGACCCCTTAAGCCCTTAAGGACCGAACATGACCCTTAAGCCATGACCCCTTAAGCCCTTAACCCCTTAAGCCATGACCCCTCAAGACCTTATAAGACCTAAAAGACCTAATATGACCTAACATGTCCTAACATGACCTAAAAGACCCCTTAAGACCTAATATGACCTCACATGACCTAAAAGACCTCTTAAGACCTAACATGACCTCACATGACCTAATAAGACCCCTTAAGACCTAACATGACCTAAAAGACCCCTTAAGACCTAAAATGATCACTTAAGACCTAATTTTACCTCACATGAGCCCTTAAGGACCAAACATGACCTAATATGACCTAACATGACCTAATAAGACCTAATATGACCTAATATGAGCTAACATGACCTAATAAGTCCTACTATGAACTAATAAGACCTAACATGACCCCTTAAGACTTAAAATGATCTAAGATGACCCCTTAAGACCTAAAATGAGACCTAAAATGATCTAACATGACCCCTTAAGACCTAAAATAAGACCTAACATGACCTAACATGACCCCTTAAGACCTAAAATGATCCCTTAAGACCTAATTTGACCTCACATGACCCCTTAAAGACCAAACATGACCTAATATGACCTAATAAGACCTAGCATGACCTCACATGACCCCTTAAGCCCTTAAGGACCAAACATGACCCTTAAGCCATGACCCCTTAAGCCCTTAAGCCCTAACCCCTTAAGCCATGACCCCTTAAGCCCTTAACCCCTTAAGCCATGACCCCTCAAGACCTTATAAGACCTAAAAGACCTAATATGACCTAACATGTCCTAACATGACCTAAAAGACCCCTTAAGACCTAATATGACCTCACATGACCTAAAAGACCCCTTAAGACCTAACATGACCTCACATGACCTAATAAGACCCCTTAAGACCTAACATGACCTAAAAGACCCCTTAAGACCTAAAATGATCACTTAAGACCCAATTTTACCTCACATGAGCCCTTAAGGACCAAACATGACCTAATATGACCTAACATGACCTAATAAGACCTAATATGACCTAATATGAGCTAACATGACCTAATAAGTCCTACTATGAACTAATAAGACCTAACATGACCCCTTAAGACCTAAAATGATCTAACATGACCCCTTAAGACCTAAAATGAGACCTAAAATGATCTAACATGACCCCTTCTAGGCTCTTCTAGCTGCATTTGAATCTGGTCCTTTATGATCTGCCTTGTTAACAACATTCAGTGCATCTTGTAAATTTTGAATTATTGTCTCTTTTACTTTACCTCCTCCAACTTTCCTATTATCAATACCCAACAATTCCAAAACCGGAGTCATTTCTTTTTTCTTGAATAACTTTGCAAACAATTGTGCTTTTCCCACCAAAGATTTACTCTCAAAATATTCCATCCACATATTTTTGAGATGCAATTTAATAGTGTTTTCAGGTACCAAGTGTTCCGGTTCAATTTGACTAATAAGTGATTCCTCATTCATGTCCATCAAATTCTGCATTGTAGGAAAAAAATGTATACTTCGACTACTACCAATATCCTCCCCTAGTTGAGTTGCATCTTCTACAACGATAGGTTCTTCTTCAACATCCATTGGTTGCTCTTGGACACGTTTCGTATGACCTTTCATTTGGTCATCCCTTTTACGATCATACTTCCTTGTTCTAGTCCTTTTATTTCCCATTGCTCAAATATTTAAGCAAGATTTTTTTTATTGTTTTACTACTTCGTCACTGAAAAACTTGTCTTCAAACTCTTTCAAAATCAAAATTTCTTTGAAACTTCTCCAAAAGAATGACTCCTTGCTTCAAAATATCCTTATATCCTAAAATAAGAATGTAAATTCGCAATTGATATATATTTTTTTAAAAATATTATGCACATATATACCCTTCGGTTTGAAAGGACCGGTCACTCACGCGACCGGTCGCGAGGGGCCGACGACTTGAGGGGACTCGACCGAGTCCCACTCGGCCGAGTCATCCTAAGTGGCATGCCAACTTGGCAGCCAAAACTTAAAAAACACAAATAATACACAATTTGCACTTGTGGTGTTTTTTTCTCTTCTGCAAATTAAAAATTTGAAAAAACTAAAACTACCCTTTTGTAGATCTCGGAATTACAATTCTAAAAATATAAATTTTATATAATTTCAATTGGAAAATGTTAAACAAATTTGTAAAAAACCACATGTAGGTATATAAAGCTTTGAGAAGTTGCTGATTCGATAAATTAAAAAAAATAGTAAATCAATTAAAAAAAAATTTAAAATTATATGAGGCACTAGAGAAGAGAATCTTCTTCAAGAATATATAATTTATTTGAATTTTAGAAAAATTTTGATAGCTGAAAAGTGGCGGGAGATAAAAACTACTGATTTCGTGTAAGTTGTACTTTGAATACTTATAACGGGCAAATTATAGATCGAAAACACTTCTTTCCTTTTTGTTGCACTAGGTATACATGTCATCTAAAACATATTTTGAAATTGGAAGAAAAAACAATGTCTTACTTATAATTATTTGACGGGAGGTAAACCCCCTAATTTGCTGTATTTTCAGGACATGAAAAATAGACTTTAAAAATTAAAAAAAAATATTAATTTATGTCCAAAATAATTTTAAAAAATTATAGGCATAAAATTCATCCTATTTCACACATTTCATCAGTTTACATCATCTTCAAATTCTAAATAGAAATATGACTTTTATGCCCTTGAAATTTTTTCGTTTTGATGTTGTTAGCCTCTTCCTTTGTAAAAGGCTGACAGCTTATTGTGCTTTTACCCTAGATTATTAAACTTTAAACTTTGAATAGAAGCAATATCAAATCAAATGAACAAAATGAATTCCAACACAATAACACAATATTTGTTGTCGAGGAAACCCTGTTAAAGGTAAAACCCCGGTGGGAATTAATACCCACTAATGATGTACTAAGAGTATAGTATCCTTGTTAGAAGATCTAGCCTTGTTAGGAGCTGATTAAAAGATTACAGTACATAGTCCTTGTTAGAGGACATACCCTGTTAGGAGTCAAGAAAAAGAAGGTAGCTAGGCTCAGTGCCCAAATAAGGTTATGTCCACCTTCAGAATTCACAGTTCACAACACAAGTGTATGTAGGAAATACACAATCTTTGAACTGTTCGATAGCAATTGTCTTTGCCTGATCAGTTTCAATGAAGTATATAATTTATCCTCTGCTCTACATCCAACAGACACAAGCTCGCAACTTCCACAATCCTCTTTTACATCACATAAATTCTTGCATATCGTTTCAAAAGAAAAGATCTTACATCTATACCCTATTACAAAAAAAATAATTAGGTCGGCCAATTAGCCTTTCCTAATATATAAATGATTACATAAGTCCTTGCTAAGATACACACAATATCTAAAACAAGTATACAACAATTGCAATTCAACAATTAAGGAGCGACATCCATAAATCATGCTCGCCATTCATGATACACACAACAACTTTGAAGTCAGTTTCCAAATAGGTCTTCTCCAGAACACACTCCACAACTGACGTCATCCTACTTTTTGTACCTTGCGAAGATCATCGAACATTCTTTAGTACACTATTTGTCATCCCTTAAGCTTGCATACATTGAATCCTCATCCTCTGTAAGATATACCCAAATCACAAAGATTTACTCTGTCAGCTTCCACTGTCACTATCTAGTAACCAGTCTTCATTAAATCTTTTGTAACTCAGCCAATATGCAATATTACATCATGTGATCTTAGATATAAGATCACAACACCTTCTTGTACACACAACTAACTTCACACATTCTGAAACATCTGTACAGTAGCCGTACATTGTAATAACCAACCTATTATCTTCATAGAAACATATGTTGACATTAGCGACAAAACATGAATGACAACAACAGTAATTCCAACATCACTCAACATAGCGATTAAACGTATTAAATGTATTCAACAATCTCCCCAATGCATTAGTAATATCCAACACAACATGCAGGCCTGCTGTTGTGATGTTTTGGCCCAGTTTAAGGACTCCCAACATGTAATCATGTTTTCCAATATGTAACATCCCTTCACAAAGCCAGTCTGGGTGGGGCTAATGACTTTTGGAAGGACCTCTATCAGCCTTCAGGGCAGGATTTTAGCCAAAATTTTATAAGAAACATTTAAGAGGGTGATAGGTCTCTAGTTTTTAAATAGTGACCTATCACCATCCTTAGGAATCAACTTGATTAAACCTGCATTTATCCTAGGACCCAATGACTGTCTCTCAAAGGCTTCTAGATAAACTTCAAGAAGATCTTCGTCCACTCACTCAATATTATCCTTATAGAATTCAATTAGAATTCCATCAGGGCATGGAGCTTTTTCATTATGAATACTATTTATAACTTTCTTAATCTCCTCCACAGAGATAGGTTTATCAAGGACACAAGCATCTTTTTCTGCCACTTTCTTGGGGATAATTCTGCAAATTTGTTCCCTAGCGACCACCATCTCTAAACCTTTATCCTCAGTTGAAAACAAATTACAATAATATGTTGTAAATGCTTCTAAAACCTCCTCCTGAGAGTTAATGACATTTCCATTTTCACATAGGAAATCAATACGTTCTTTTCTCTCCTGCTTTAGAATTTGAAAGAAGTACCTTGACCCCTTATCACCATGATTAATCCACTGCAATCTGGCCCTAGTTTTGGCCCCTTGATCTTTATAGTGTTGTAGCTTCCTTAATGCATCTCTAGCATGTGTTAAGGAGTCCATTGCTACCATAGTTGCAGGGTCTTCTTGGCAGATTATCTCCACATGGCACAAATTGAACTACAACTCAAATTCTAGCATCCTTCTATCCTTGGCTTTCTTTTTTCCCACCACTTGGAATAGATTTCTCCAGCTATCAATTTATTGCACCCATCTATCAATGGCGTTGGGGTGTGGGACCACTCCCCTATTGAACATCCTAATGATCTTGATACCAGTTCTGATGCTATCATCCCTTAAAATAGTGGTGTTCAATGCAAAACCCTCTTTCCATGAATATAATATTTTTAAAATGATTACTACATAAATAAGTTTTTTAAAAATTAGAATTACCAAAAAGATGAATGTTGACTTTTTCAAAGGTAAAACTAAAAATTAGAATTATCAAAAAAATGAATGTTGACTTTTTCAAAACTAAAACCAAAAATTACATACATAAATTAAAGATTTGTGGCTATTCCACCAACTAAAAGACAACCATAAAAGAAAAGCCTTTAAAAACATTGTTTCCTTCCTATAAATTACTTTTTTATTGACTACATTAAAAAAAAACAATTTAACAATAATAAAATCTATATATCTATATATTCAATAAATAAAATAATGTCACATAAAAATAATCTTTAAATAAATAAAATATTTTTTCCTCATTTTAAGGCCATTTTAAAGATATATATACTAGTTTAATATATTAAACTAAATAAAATATATTAAAGTAGTATAAATATCCTTTAAATGGCCTTAAAATGTGGAGAGATTATTAAATATACTTAAATATTAACATTGAATCGGCAATAACATTTACAAATAAACATATTTAACATATCTTTAGTGATTTCGGCAGTCAAACATTCGCGCCAATTATCAGAGATTAAACAAATGAAAATCCAAGTCCACGTCTGTAGTCAGCTGACGATTGATTCTGTCTAGTGTTCTATAAAAAAATTTGAGGATTAACAGTCAACCTTTTTTGTTGTAATCCCGCTGTCTTTACACTACAAAACTGACATGCAACTGGAACTTCAGTAATACAAATTGCAAATTTAAAAAAAGGAAATTTTAGACATTAATATGTAAACTTTTCGCCTTTTCTGAATCCTGGATTGTAGCTGTAACGATGCATATCTTCTTCTGCATTTTTCTGGTGATTGCTGCTTCTTTCAGTTTTGGAATTGTAGCAGGAGACACAGACAGCAGAGATGGTAAGCTTTAGTCATATGACTTGGTTGTTCTGCTTACAAAGTAGTATTGAAATATTCAAACATATGTATGAATTTTTCAGTGACTACATTGAGATCGATTCAAAGGCAATGGGGAAATCCAGCAGGGCTGACATGGGAAGGAGTGGATCCTTGCGCTTCAAATTGGGTTGGAGTTTATTGCGATGGATCAAGAGTTACTGCTCTGTAAGTCAATATTTTTCTCAAGTTTATATTATTGCAATCTTGTGAGGCTTACAAGCCTGAATGGTTTTTCAGACTTCTATCTACAATGGGTCTCAAGGGAGAGCTGCCGGGTGATATTGGGCTCCTTACAGCCCTCCAAAGGCTGTAAGTTCTGTGCATCAATCCGAATTTTTGCATTGAATTGCAGGGGAAATTTGCAGGCTTTGAATTAGATTGTAGATTAATTGAAGCAAACTTTTGTTGCAGAGATTTATCATACAACCCAGACTTGACTGGATCTATCCTTTCAAGTTTAGGAAACTTGGCCAACCTCAGAGAGCTGTAAGCCTTTTAATTATCACACTATCAAGTCCATGGCATTTCATTTCAGTCCAAAGTATTGATCATGTTGATAATTTGTGGGATGTATAGATTGTTGATTGGGTGTAGTTTCAGCGGGAGGATACCAGAGGAGCTTGGAAATCTGCGAAGGCTTACAACTCTGTAAGAAACTTAGTATTTAGTTGTGAGAGAATTGTACAGAAATTAGTAGACTTTATATGATTTGTTGATGCAGAAGTTGTTTATCAGGGATTTCAACTCCAACCAATTAGGCGGAAATATTCCCGCCACTTTGGGTAACCTTACAAATCTTTACTGGCTAGATGTTGGCAACAATAGTCTTAGCGGCACGCTTCCAGCTGAGCTTGGGAAGCTCGTTAATGCCGGACACTTGTAAGCCTTGTAATTTTTTTCCTTTTTCCTGCTAATCGTCTCTGTGTAGTCATGAATCCTATGCCAGGTTTCTTTCTTCTAATCAGGACTCTCTTCTTGAATATTTGTTGCAGCCACTTTAATAAAAACCAGCTGGGAGGCTCAATTCCGCCAGAAATTTTCCACGAAAATATGTCCATTCAACATGTGTAAGTAAATATCTTCACTTTTGATTTCTTATATTTGTTATATTAATGAAGGATTTTCTTTGTACTAAATCAGATTCTCATAATTGGGATTAATTTGCAGGCTGTTCGATCAAAATCTTTTCAATGAAACGATACCCTCGACACTTGGTCTTGTCAAGACGATTTCAGTTCTGTAAGTCTGGATATTTGTCCACCATTTAACTTCAGTTGTTTTGATTCCCGTTCCTCAAAACAATTTTCTTGAATACCAAACCTGTAACTACTTCTTACTGAAAAAGCATGTTAACAGAAGGCTTGATCGAAACCGTTTGGAAGGTCCAATACCGCCAAATATCAGCTTGTTGATAAACCTAGCTGAAATGTAAGATTTTATGATTTGATATTTCACAAAGGTAATTTGTAACAACAATTAGGATTTATGTTAATTAGCAGATAATTTTTTGTTTTGTTTTTCACATGTTTCAGGCATCTTTCAAACAATAAATTGAACGGTCAGATACCTGATTTATCCGGGCTTGGAAATCTGCAATACCTGTAAGTCAACATGTAATCTAGCTCCAATGGCGCCGCTGTATCTATGTTTTTGATTAGTAATATTTTGAAGTGTGGTATTGGCAGGGACCTGAGCAACAATTCATTTGCAGTATCGGTTGTTCCTGACTGGATTTCTTCGTCAGAATTGTTAACGACAGTGTAAGTACAAAGTAATTAAAATGCTTGGGAAACCTGATCTAAATAGTATAGACAAGCATATTAATATGTACCGATTAATCTATCTTCCTTGCTTTTCCAATTGTCTACCAGCGTGATGGAAAATGGAGTGTTGAATGGACCATTACCTTCTAGCCTCTTAAATTTGCCATCACTGGAGACATTGTGAGTATACTTTGAATTTTTTCATCTGTGAAAGTAAATTAAAAGATCTGATCGTCTCTAAATGTCATTTCAATTGAGTAGGAGAATGACGAGAAATTCCATCGATGGAGTTGTGAATCTCACCAGTTTAACAAGCCAGGCATTGCAAGAAGTAGATTTACAGTACAACAACATCACCAGTGCGTTCGTGCAAAACCCCCCCTTTCAAGTGTAAGAATTTCCTAAAATCTTTTCGGGTTGCATGTGATGAATTTCAATTTCGCATGGTGTAATAAGAAATTATAGAAGAATTTTCAGCCTAAATGTCTTCTATGGCCAGGAAATTACTGATCAATTATGTCCTCCTGTAAATTAATGAAAATTTGCGGAAAATTGAGTTGGATTCTGCATAAAATGTATCCGGCCGTTTTTCAATAAGAATTTCAAATTCTCATTTTCGCCACATCTATGCTATGCTTACTCTTGCCCTAAATTTTTGATCTAATATTTTAGTTCATCTATAAATAAACTGGAGTGAAACAGGGCATCCTTGTTTCTGCCCCTGTTTTATCCTTCTCGCTTTCACGTTTAATGAACGTGACGTTCTGTACGACTTTGGAACACATCAATCCATGGGCATTTCCATTAATAATGATAATCTGACGGGCAAACATTTTTGGAATGGCAGCAACTTCTTTGGGAACCCGGTCTGTGCTAATGGAACCAGCCTCTCAAATGATAAAGTATGTCATCCAGAAATGGCGGCAAACGGCACCGCGTACACAACTCCTATGAAAGATTGTGGGGAAATTTCGACATGTGAAGTAGAGTATATGCAAATAAATCCCGGTAACTGCGAATGTGCAATGCCCCTTGAAGGAGTTCTGGTATTCAGATCTCCATCCTTTTCAGCTTTGAATAACGATGCCAGATTCCAAAAGCTAGAGAAATCCCTGGAGAGCAACTTGAGTTTGTCACAGGGGTCATCGGTATATATAATTTGCTGCATGTATTTTGACGCCAACGACTATCTCAACATAAAAATTCGGATATTTCCTCCAGTTGGGAATCCGTATTTTGAGCCATCAGAGATTGTAAATCTGGGATACAGTTTAAGCTATCAAACTTATAAACCACCAAAAGAATTTGGACCCTACTATTTCATTCCGAATCCGTATCACCTATCTCAGGGTGAGAGAGTATCCTTCCTTTTCTCATTTGGTTCGTCCAAGGCCATTCGTTCTAATTTTTTTGCTTTAGAAATCTAATTCGCCCTCATTGTTTCAGATTCGAAGGGCTCTAAAGGTTTGAATAAAGGGATAGTTATTGGTATAGCAATCGGTGCAGCTCTGTTATTGCTTGCCATCATTGGCATTGGGATTTATGCCTTTACCCTAAAAAAGAGGACTGAAGCTGCAGCTAAAACTAGCAGACCATTCGGTATTCATTTTTTCTTCACAAAGCTAATTGTATTGCACCTGCATTTTTTCCTTTCCAGTTGCGCATACAAGATTACTGATTTCTATTTGGGAGCGTATTTACTTTTAAATAGGTTCCTGGGGATTCGCGAGCTCTGAATATAGCGGAGGCGCACCCAATTTGAAAGGAGCAAGGTGGTTTACATTCCAGGAATTGAAGCAGGCTACAAATAATTTTTCCACCCTAAATGAAATTGGATCTGGAGGATATGGCATGGTATTGTTCCATTCTTAAATTACCTTCCATTTTTGTTTGCAGACAATTAAAGCTTCAAAGTACATATTACAAATTGATTTATAATATACAATTGAATTAGAGCAGGAAAAACCTTGTAGGATCTATGCCAGAATGTTTGTTACAATAGAATCTACACAAGATTTCTGGAGAGGATTTATAGAAATGATAAATAAATATTTTTCTTAAATTCTTGTGATTGATTGTTTGATCCATATCTATTTCATATGCATCTTTTGCATTTTTAGTAGCAGTTTTGTTTGGTGAAATTGCAAGCTTGTTTTAATATAAAAGCAGAACATTTTTGGGAAAACAAGGCAATTTAGAAAACAGAGCAGTCTGGAAACAGAGTATTCAACTCTTGAGTTAGTCTAATGCTGCATAACTTATTTTATTCGTACATCTCAGTTGGTCTGAGGAAGATCTCTACTCTTGAAATAAAGGTCTCTAATTCAAATCTCAAAGGGGTATATTGCAAGTCGTCTATAGATTCAAAATTCCTGATATTACAGACTATAAAAAGATCCATTTCTATTTTCAAACAAAGTTTGAATGAAAAATATACATCTCCTCTGCTATTACGTACTTCTATCAGATTTCTTTTTGTTGGGCAACAATTCTGAGCGCAATTATTCTCACATTTCTTGGTCTATCTCCTATACATATTTTAATCAATTTGATCTAGGCAAGATAGCCCTTGAATTGCAAAGGTCAATATAATTGAAATCAATCAATTAAAATATGCCTCTCATCTTTAAACTTGTCTGTCTCAACTGCTTGCATGGACGTGCAGGTGTACAAAGGGATTCTCGCGGCGAGTGGTCTAATGGTGGCTGTGAAGAGAGCGAAGGAGGACTCTATGCAGGGCGGAGACGAATTCAAGACTGAAATAGAACTACTGTCACGTGTTCATCATAAAAATCTAGTGGGACTCATTGGATTTTGTTTTGAAGCTGGAGAGCACATGCTTGTCTACGAGTACATGCCAAATGGGTCTCTTAGGGACAATCTCTCAGGTACTTTTCTGTCTGCTTTGCCTTCAAATTAACAAACAAAACGGTATTTTCTGCTCCAAATGAATATTGGGGACACAAATTTGTGATAACAGGCAGAACTGGGATAAACCTTGATTGGAGAAAGAGAATTCGAATTGCTTTGGGGGCAGCTAGAGGATTAACCTACCTCCACGATCATGCTCAGCCGGCAATAATCCATAGAGATGTGAAGTCCAGCAACATCCTGCTTGACGAAAACCTCAATGCCAAAGTAGCTGACTTTGGCCTTTCCAAACTCATAGCAGACACAGGCACCAGAGGATATGTCTCAACTCAAGTAAAGGGAACAATGGTGATTACCTCTTTCACCTACTAAAAGGATTAATGAAGAAGATAAAGATGGGTAGTCATGACCTGAAAGAAAGATGCTAAAATAATATCTGTAGCTAACTTTGAGACTTCATTTTATATTAATAGGAACTAAATTTATGTGGGTTTGAAGATTTGGTTTGAATGATACATTTTTAATTTGGAATAGGTCTGGTGGTTCATTTTAACTGATGAATTCTGTATAAATGAATCACTTAAACAAATCAAAGCGTATGTTTTGTTTAAATCTGACGAAAAGAACCACCTAAACAAAGCTTATATTTTATTTACATCAGACTAAATTTGAACCTTTTTTATTCTAAATATAATTAGAACTTCCAATTAAAACAAGTACTAAAAAATTGAATAACTGAGAATCTGGATATTGTTCTTGGGCAAAATAATAATAATTTTTTCTCCCTAACAATAAGGGCTGTGAATGTGCAGGGGTACCTGGACCCAGAGTACTACATGAGACAGCAGTTGACACATAAGAGCGACGTATACAGTTATGGTGTTGTACTTCTGGAAATATTGACTGCCAGGCAACCTATAGAGCGAGGGAAATATGTGGTTAAAGAAGTGAGGAGTGCAACTGAAAGAGGAGGAATAAATGGTGAAGCGGTGCTCCAACTGTTGGATTCGGCTGTCAGAAACTCTCCCATTTCTCCCTCTGTTTTAGAAAGCTTTGTAAACTTAGCACTGCGTTGCTGTGAAGATTTTGGTGTAAATCGGCCGAAAATGAGTGAAGTAGTTAAAGAACTGGAGTCGATGGCGGAAAAGTGTGGAGCTAATGATGCAGAGAGTGAGACAGGGATGGAAAGTGGTCTCGCCCTTAATCCTTATGCTAGTTTTGAGTCGGGTTCATTTGTTTACAGTGGTAGTGGTGGGCACATTGTGCCTCTAATGGTAGAACCCAAGTAATCTTGGAGCTTCTATTCGCACAACTGTATCTTAGTATAAAATTCTGAATATTACTCTATCTATGTATTTTCCAATTTCCAAATAATATTTCCTTGCCAGGCTACAATGCCAATGCCCCTATGAAACCGAATCTCCATAGAGAGAGACCTTGTACAATTTATGGGATTGGTTATAGAATGTTATTTTTCTTAAATATAAATAGGTATAATAGGTGAATGGTTTTTTAAAAATAAATAATAAAAAATTAATAAATTTTTAATTGGAAATGGTGGTTTTAGTGGATTTTTTTTTAATATTAGAGTAATAATAATAAATAAAACAATGTCAACGAGTCTTTGGTCAATTGGGGAAGTTGAATGACTCCAAATGAACCCAATAAGAATCGTACCTTATGCCAATAATAAAAGGTTTATTGTAGTAATTGAAAAATTAAGATACGTCTTTAAGTTATTCTTACTTATTTTCATATGGAAGTTAAAAAGTATATTATGTAAAATCGAACATGAGGTTATAGGGTAATTAATTCCAAAGGGTAAAGTGATGTTTGATGTGAGAGGGGAATCATGACAAGCGTGGACGAGTTTTCCCATGTCTCTCAAATGAATTGAACAAAAGGATTAAAACCCAGGTTTTAAGGTTAATTAAATATTACTAAATTAGATTAAAATCCACTAATAAGTCACTTAAAAGTCAACCAGATAAATGATTAAAAATTTAACCCATAATATTAATTTAATTAAAATTACATCATGACAAAATAATACCTTAATAGACCTCCTAAATCTAATAATAAGAGATAAAGATACATAATAGTCAATTTAAAAAATAAGGCCAAATTAAAATAAATGGATCAAAAACTTCCATAAATAATAATGAAATGAACAAATAAAATAAAATAATCTTAGTCTAAAGATAATACCCAAAAGTCAAATTAAAAGGCAATAACCCACTCAAATAAAAATTTAAAAAGAACCTTGCCCCTAAAATTCCAAAAAAAAGAATACTATAATAAATAATTTTAAATAAAGTTCATGAATAAAAAAAAAGAAGATAAAAGAAAACAACCCTAATTACAGCATGCTTCCAAAAAGAGGAAAAGAAAGAGAGGAGAAAAAATGATATCCATTTTGAAAACTCCCCCTTTTTTCCCTCTCTTTTTCTCCCAACATTTTCCCTCAAACCCTAACTCAAAATTAGGGTTAGGGTGTAAATTTCAACTTCACACACTTCTCCTTTCCTCCCCTTTCTTCCCTCTTCTCTCTTCTCCCATTCTTTCTTTTTGTTGTAGGTTAATGGTGATTGAAGATGATGGTTTCTTCTAAGCGAAGGTATAGAACCCCCCCCCCTATTTTTTTATTATAGTTTAAATTTGTTATAATCTCATTTTTAAAAAAAATTTAAAATAAAACGTATTTTATTTTCATAAATCAAAACTTATATGGGGAGGCAGTGAGCTCCCCCCACACCGTAGCTGCCGATGACCACCCATGGCGGCCGCCATGACTGTGGCCGTGGCCACAATCTACAGGTTATGTGACCGACTGCCATGGTGGTGGTAGTACCACAAGCCACGGGCCGACCCTCCCCACCATTGTGGGATAGGGTTTGGCTGTGGCAGCCGCCCTTTTTATTTTATTTTATTTTATTTATAAATGTTAACTTTTATTTATATTAAAAGAAACTATATATACACACACACTAGAAATAACAATAGCATTGATATTTATTATTATTATTTTTTAGAAAATAAAAATCTAAATGACAAGTGCAATAAGTAGCATTATGCATATTTTTTTTCATAAAATATATCCATCAGAAATAAAAAACACAATGTAAATGTATGTTTTTTTTTTGAAAATCAATATAGTCTAGAAACATATTAATATTAAAAAATATTTTCTTTAACTTTATGTGAAAGAACAAATCTGATTCAAATCATCAAGGATATGAGCATACATAAAATTAAAAACATGAGTAGACAAGAAAAGATATTTACATTTCTACAAATTACAATTTTTTTTTTGAAAAGGACTTCAAAACTTTAATTTTTTTTTCTAATACACACAACTATACACATTTTCATATTGTCTCTAAACTAGACTTAATGTTTGAAGATTTAATATTTCTTTGAAAAACAAGAATTTGGGTTGTCACTAAATCTGAATTAAACTTTTTAACTAAAATGAACTAGCAACTCATTACTCAAGAAACTCCCAAAATACTAAATAAATTTTTTTTTCATGACAAAACAACAACTTTTTTTTTTCTTCTAAATACATAAAATATCACATAAACAAAGCACATTTGAATCCCAATAATATATTCCTTTTTTTAAATTTTTTTTTAAATCTGCTCTAATAACAACATTTTCTTTTTAACATAATACTTCTATAATTCCCTTCTTTATAAAATACAATGTCTCTCAAAAAGAGTAAACAAATTTACAATGTAAAAACCTTCAATCTTTTTCCTATACAAAATAACTATCTTTAACCCAAACTTTTACAAATACACATATTGCAATGCAACTCATCGTCTTACAAAAATGTTACAACAATCTTTTTGGTTACAAAACATTTTAGAAAAATAGAAAATAAACATTTATGCAAGAACCATATCTTCAATCCAAAGTTCTATCCCCTTTTTTCTTTCAAGCAAGAACCTACAAATTAAATTAAAAACCTGCCTTTTTAACCATGGAGGCTCACCTCCCATCCTAAGCCTTTACAAGGCCACCCCCGAGCTATGAGAACTAGAAAAGCAACTGGTAACACTCAAGCACAAGATTTAACACAAGAAGACAATCACAAACTCCCAACCCAAGGCTATCACAAAGGATCTCAAAATGATCAAAATGTAAGGGTGAAGGTGGAATAAACTCTTAAGAGGGAATGCCATGAAAACTAAACAATTTACAAAGCTTTCACAAGGTCACAAACCACTATTTTTCCTTTGCATCACAAAACCCATAAATCCCTTATGACCCCCAAATGGCAACATGCTAAGGGTAAAAGTACAAAGCTATGTCGCACTAGAGGACAAATTTTATGGTTCCGACCGGAAGAGGTTCGACCAGAACTATGTGGCACCCACTAGGTGCCATGTGGCGTCTATGTGGCACAAGGGTTCCAAACGGAATCATTTTGGCTGAAACCCCAAAAAGCTATATAAACCAAAAAATTTCAATGAGAAGGCTCATTTGTATTGAGCGGCTTGCAAAATTTTAGGAGAGCTAAAGGAGGATTTCGACTGAAAGAGGTAGGCCATTTTTTTTATTTTAACGTTTTTAAATATTTTTAAAAAGTTTTTAAAGTTGTTTTTATTTATTTAATATTAAATAATTGTAATTTAAATAAAAATATTAATTTAATAGTTGTTTTTGTTTATTTAGTATTAAATATTTGTAATTTAAATAAAAATATTAATTTAATAGTTGTTTTTGTTCATGTAATTTTATTATTTTTAATTGTAGAAATTGAATAATATGATTTTATGTAGATTTAGTTATTTAATTAATATAATTTTTTTTTTCAGTTAATAAAATGTGTTAGTTATAGTTAATTAATTAATTTTTATTAGATATGTTTTAAAATATTATGAAAATGTTACAAAACATTAGGAAAACATATATAAATGATTAGAAACATGATATTAAAACATGAACCAACATAAACCTTAACATTAAATAAACATGAACCCTAACCAGAAACCTAATTTAAAAAAAGATCCCTTAACATAATTAAAAAATAAACCTTAATATGAAACGTACATGAACCTTAACATTAAACCAACATGAAACTAGAACATGAAGCAACATAAACTCTAACAATAGAAACCAACATAAAATTTCTCTCTCTGACCAATTAAGACCTAACATGAAATTAACAAGACGTAATAGGACCCTTTAAGAGCTAATAAAACCTAATAAGACCCTTAACATCTAAGGACCCTTAACATGATTAATATTTCCTATTAAACTCTAGCACTAGAAACTAACATAAACAAAAATACTAGAAACCAACATGAACTTTTTCTCTTTCTCTCTAACCAATTAAGGACTAACATGATTAACAAGATGTAATAAGACCCCTTAAGAGATAACATGAATAATAAGACATGTAATATTTTCTATTAAGACCTAACATGATTAATAAGACCTAATAAGACCCTTAAATTGATTAATATGATCTAATAAGACCTAACATGTGACTAATACTCAAGACTAATTAGGACCTATTAATTGACCGATTAAGATTAAAATTAAGACTTAACATGTTAATAAGTCATAATAGGACCCCTTAAGACCTAGCATGAGTAATAAGACCTAATAAGACCTAATAGGACCTAATAGGACCCTTAAGAACTAATAGGATATATTAAGACCTAATACCTGACCAATTAAGACCTAACAAGTGACTAATATTTGACCAATTATGACCTATTAATTGAGCAATTAAGACTTTTAACATGTGACTAATATGACTAATAACACCTAAATTGATTAATACTACCTTATAAGACCTAATACCTTCTAATAAAACCTAATAGTCCACCCTTAAGAACTAATAGGACCTACACTTGACCAATTACCTGTCCAATATGACCTATTAAGACCTAATAGTACTAACAATTAAGACCTAACATGTGACTAATACTTGACCAATTAGGACCTATTAATTGACCAATTAAGACTAATTAAAACTTAACATGTGACTAATATGACCTATTAAGACCTAATAGGACCAATTAAGACCTAACAAGTGACTAATATTTGACCAATTAGGACCTATTAATTGACCAATTAAGACTTAACATGTGACTAATATGACTAATAACACCTAAATTGATTAAGACCTAATATGACCAATTAAGACCTAATAAGTGACTAATATTTGACCAATTAGGACCTATTAATTGACCAATTAAGACAAGTAACATGTGACTAATATGACTAATAACACCTAAATTGATTAATACGACCTAGAATAAGACCTAATACCTAGTAATAAGACCTAATAGTCCACCCTTAAGAACTAATAGGACCTATACTTGACCAATTAGGTCCAATATGACCTATTAAGACCTTATAGTCCTACCAATTAAGACCTAACACGTGACTAATACTTGACCAAGTAGGACCTATTAATTGACCAATTAAGACTAATTAAGACTTAACATGTGACTAATATGACCAATTAAGATAGGTAACATGATTAATATGACCACTTAAGACTTAATAGGATTAATATGTTTATTAAATTTGTATGTACATTTATATATAGATTTCATTTTTAAACTAGATGATCTTAAATTTGTAACATGTATGTTTAAATTTGTAACATGTATGTTTCTTAAATTTGTATGTATGTATATATATATATATATATATATATATATATATATATATATATATATATATATATATATATATATATATATATATATATATATATATATATATATATATATATTTCATTTAAACTAGATGATTATAATGTACATGTGTAGAGATCTATATATATTCTTGTTTATCTATTACATGGCATCGGGTAGAGGGTCAGTGGATTCAGGAGAGCCTAGTGTATAGGGGGGGAGTGGTAGTGGCCACTCCTCACATAGATTGGCCGATTCTGCAGAGGCCAGAGAGAAGCTATTTGCTTCTACTATTGACAGATTGAGACGAGCCTTAGAGGTTTTGGATCAGACCTTAGCTTCAACCACCACCATTCCCAATAGGGATAGGGTGAACATTATTAGAGATGATTTGTTGCATATGATTGACACAATTCAATCATACAACCCGTATGATACTATCAGCATTGATAGATTCTATAGTTCTTTGTCTCGCAGTGTTACTGGCACTGTGAAGTATAGATAGATCGATATAGATGTTTCCACCGCTATGGTGAAGAGCATGTTTCTTCATTATCGAGACATGGCTAAGGTGAGAGGGTACATGGCCACGAGATGTGAGGATGACCTTGTGGCACCATTTATATATCCTCGATGGTTGGCTGCTCATCATAGGTGGCCCCAGAAGGATGAGCTTCCACTATATTTCTACAAACAATTATTTGCAAAATTTCATTTGCAGCATGATGTTGATTATACAGATCATCCTGATTATGTTGGGCAGGGGAGAGGGAGATTATCTGACAGGTTTAGAGTGCTTGATACCCCTGTGCCCGCTAATAAGAAGAAAAGGGTGGGTCCAAACCTTTTGGTCATACCAAAAGACCAAAAGGTTTGGAAATGATAGCTGCAGGAGAGAGTGTGCCAGATGACAGGATGAGGAGGGAGGTTCATTCTAGTATAGCGAGTATCACCACACAGGTTCAGGAGATGTCATTTGATCATGTGGGGAGATACATATTACGTTCTTGTTCCAGCATTCCTCCACCCGCACAAGATGCATCCTCTAGTGGTGATCCATATGATATATTCGACATACCATCTCCCTTGGAGGTTACAAATATATCAGATATGGACCATTTGTGACGTATGAGTGCATTATTATCCAGTGATCTACTTTGTGCATATCAGACCATACAGATGCTCAGTGGGGTTCCACTCAAGGAGGTTAATCCATCATTTGTCAGGACCTTTCTTACTAGACCTATTGGATCAGGTTCTTAGCAGACTGCACCATCAACATGTCCTCAATAGACTACACCACCTACAACTCCTTCGCAGACTGCACCACCTACAACTCATCATCAGACCACGCAGGCCACTTCATCACGTCCATGTTGTCAAATTTTTACTACATTGCTTACAAATGACTAGATTGATCCTACGCAGATGTCATTACATGAGTCAGATTTGAGCACTTTCGGGAGATCATTAGAGGCTGCTATGGTATATATAATTAAATTAAATTTTTATTTATTTAAAAAACTTACACATATATTTGAAATTTGATTAATATATGTTATATATGTGTACCGTAGGAGGTTATCAACGAGGATGCTGCACCATATGGAGATTTACAGACTCCACACGATCCTATCCATCATGATACACAGGTACATTGAGATGGTTGTTCAAAAATTTAATTTTTCTATGATCATAAGTATTTAAAATTTATTATACATGTATGCATGTTTGACATATTTTGTTTATTGTGCACAAACATTAGGAGGAGGTGCATTGCCATCAAGTCATGGATCAGGACATGGCCCTAGTTGAGCGACCATGTTATTTTAGATATTTCATGTGACATTTCATATATACATGTTCTTTCATATTTTAGACATTTCATATATACATGTAGATATTTTAGTCGTTTCATATATGTACATGGTATATGGTTGTGTGTTATTTCATATTTTATACATTACATTACATATTTCAGACATTACATGTTACATATTTTATACATTACATGTTATATGTTCGTGTGTTATTTCATCTTTTAGACTTATTTTTATACATGTTATGTATACATTATGTTATGCCATGTACTAATGTTATTTTAGATATTTCTAACAATTAAGTAATCTAACTAATGTCATGTAAGTAAAAAACAATTAAATAAGTAACTAACTAATGTCTTAAGGGGAGGTAATGCATCAAAGCATATAATTAATTAAGTAACTAACTAACAATTACCAATTAATTAATTAACTAACATAATTAACTAGTTAAAAAAATACCAAAAGCATAAATAAAGTAACATAATTAACGGACTAACAATTAGGACAATTAATTAAGTAGGTAACTAACTATATTGTCTTAAAATGGAAGCACTTCCATGATAAGAGCATTTATCCCTCCGAGTAAGTGGTTTGGGGTCATGTTAAGCACCTTGATTGGGTCTTTGCATGTATTTGGCTTTTCTCCCCGCTTTCCACTTCTTCCCTGCACTTGATTTCTTCATTCTAGGTGAAATTAGGGTTAAGATCTTAAGGATTCTCCTGAATTTCCCTCTTCCATAGCTCTATTTTCTAGGTAGGATTTAGAAATGGATCATCCTAGCCTTCATTTCAATAATCATAGGATTTTATGTCTATTCCTGACATTCTGTCTTGTTCTGGCATCATTTCTAGGTTTCTGGGCATCCCTGGGACCTCCTAATTTAGTTTTGAGTCAACCTAAGAAAAAGGTCAATGTCTTAGGTCAACCCTAACTAGGTCAAGGTCGAGCTCGACCTTGACTAGGTTAGGGTCAATGTCAACTTTGACCCCTTTCTCCAAAATTTCAAAATCTTTAATTTCCGGGCTTCGGGCTTTCGGGAAATTTATTTTCCCACCTCCGGGTCGACCATTTCGGGTTTTGGGATGGTAAATCCTTTAATTGCATTTAATCTAGGTATATTTTCTAAAGGTGAGGACCTAATTGGGATTTAATTCTCCAAGGTGGCCCATCTAGAGGAGTGTGCCCTAGATCACTATAAAAGGAGGCCTTCCTCTCTCATTTTCACATCAAGTTTTGTGAGATCAATCACATCTTCTCTTGCCATCAAGAAATCAAGTTTTTCAAGCATTCAAGCAAGTCTTCAAGCATTCAAGTGTTCAAGCATTCATCCATCAAGGAGATCCATTGTTAGCTATTGAAGGATTCAATCTCTTTATAGCCCCCTTGAAGATCTATCCTTCTCCATTCATTCAAGCCTTCTCATATGCAAAGATCAAATCAAGATTGGTGTTGAAGATCAAAATACCATTGATTGGAGACATCCTACATCCATTAAAGCATTCTTACTTGTGGATTTGAGGATTCGAATCCTCTACAAGGACTTCAACATAAGCGAGGTGATTTGTTTCAATTACTTTGTTTATGCACAATACATTTCAATTCAATTTCAAGGTTAATTCCTAAACTGGGGTTTGACCAAGGCAAACCCCCCATACAACAAAAACCCCCATTTTCTTGCAGGTACAGGTGTGGAGTTTCAGATCTGAGAGTGAATTTGGATACCCTTTTCGGCCAACTTCCAGGATTTGTGAACAGAATTTGAATCGGACTTCAAATAAAGAATGTGGTATTTGACCTTTTATGAGGGTCAAACCAAGCTGAGCCATCTTGAGGAAAGATTTTTGGGTTTTCTCTGTCTCGGCATTTCCAGTCCAGGATAGGTTTTAGATTTTCTAGAAAGTACACATAGACATCAGAATTCAACATTTTTGAAATCTTCCCTAATTTGAGGTTAGTACTTGTATTTCAATTATTCTATATTCTAAACATAATCCTCCAAATTTAGGGAAATATTGGATTTACTCTCTCTCTTCCTACTCTTTTTCCATAAAATTGATTTGATTGTGCATTAACCTTTTGGTTGATCAAATCGGATCTCTTCATTGGGGAATTTGGGTTTGAGAATAGGTCTCATATTTCCCCCTTTACATTTGAATAGATGTGAATCCATTTTACATCTATTCATTTTGGTGAACCCGACACACTTACCCCTTTCTTTTGTGGACTTAGATGCTCTATTGTGTTAGATCTCTCTTTGCATTATCTTGTGTGTTCACCTTCACTATTCATTTTGGTGAAATTGGATGCTTTATTGTGCTTTCTTTTTATCTTGTTAGTATTAGATTTGTCCTTTTTGATTTATCTTGCATGCTAATTAGATTTCATTTTCATGCTTTATGTGTTCTTAGTTTAGTCCATTTGCATTATATTGGTTTATGAGCTTTACTACCACTAGTCCTACTTATAACATTCCGGTTAGAAGAAGTCGTAGACTCATGGGTGCCTTTGATCTTGAATCTTCTTCTCCTTTCCTTAGGATCCTTGATGATAACTTGATTCTTCATGATTCCAATCCTACTATGGAGCAAAACTCTTCTCACTCATCTCATGATGAGGATGATGCTTTAAGAGTTCCTCCTGAACATGTCCAAAAACTTTCCAATGAACTTGATAAAATGGGTAATTGGCTTCTTCAAGAAAACCATAATCAAGATTCCATTCAAGCTATAGAGGCTCTTAAGAAAGTTCTCCATGATAGTGATCAAGGTATTAAGCTCTTGCGTGGTATTACTCATCTTGTGCATTCAAATGTTAAACCTTTAGCTCAAGAAGCTCAAGATTTAGGGTTAACTCCTCCTATCACTAGTGTTGAACCTCCTTCTAACCCTTTACCTAGTATTCCTATCTATACTCCTTCTTTGGTGACTGTGACAGTTCCCTCTATTCCTTTGAGTGTTCCTCCTGTGTCCCTTCCTACATCACAACCTTCATATCATAATGTTCCTTTCACTTATTCCAATCCGCTTCCAACTGTAGTTCCTAGTGTTCCTCCAATTGTGTCCTCTATTCCTGCAGCTTCTTACACTTTACCAAGTGTGTCTAATGTTGCTACTCCCCCTATTTCCTCTAATGATTCAACCATCAGTTTGGCTCAAACTGTATCATCCTTACAACAACAACTTGCTTCCTTAACTCAAAACAAGTTTAGTATTCCTACATGTGACATGGGAAGTCCTTTGTCTTGGGATATTATTCGTACTCCTGTTCCTCAGCAAGGTGAGATGCCTCATCTTGAGAATTATAATGGAAAGGGAGATCCTATTCATCATGTTAAAACATTCCAAATCCTTTGTAGTGATTATGCTCATGACCATCGGATTTTAGCCAAATTGTTTGCTAGAACCTCTCATGACAAGGCCTTACAATGGTATTGTTCCTTGCCTCCCTATTCAATTCATTCCTTCCCACAACTTGCTAATGCCTTTATCCAACAATTTCAAAATAATATTGGCCCGCAAGTGTCATTGACTAATTTAATGCATTGTAAACAAAGTGCTAAAGAAAAAGTGACTGAATTTATTGGTAGATTTAAGCATTTTCATGCTCAGATTTCCTATCCTATTCTTGATATTGATATTCAACGTATGTTTATTTCAAATTTGCAAAAGGATATTAGAGATAAGATTCTACTTACTGAATTTACCTCTTTTCAACAACTTTGTGTAGCGCTTCATCATTATCAATTACAAGTGAGTCAATTTGAGAGCACCACTCCAATGGCTCCTGTTCCAGTTGATAAGTGTGATGCTGCTCCTAATCCAAACAAGTTTCAAAAATTCAATAATTATGTCAAGATAAATAAACAAACGAATGCGGTTGCTGATTAGGTTGCTGTTGCATCTCATAATGCGATTTCTGCATCCACTACTTTTTGATTAAATCATACATTTACTCCTCTTTTCTAAAACTTTACATGCTATTATGAATAGGTTGTTAGCTGCTAATATGATTACTTTACCTCCTATTCAACCTCTTTTACCTACTACGATTGCATCTAAATCTTTTGATCAAAATTCTTTTTGTCAATATCATTGTCAGAATGGTCATGATACTGAGAAATGTTATTCTTTAAAACATAAGGTTCAAGATCTCATTGATTCTAAGATTTTATCTATTGATAATCTGGATAGTAGTGGGAATCAATCTGTTCTCCTCCTAATCAGAACCTTCAAATTTATACGAATCCTTTACCTACACATGATACTAATACTATTGCTCAACCATCTGCTATGGAAATTATGTATGATTCAAATATGGATGATCTCAATCATGTCGTTAATCAAGTGGAGCATGTTGATAAGTCTATATCTCCACCTCCACCTTCACCTCAAGTTCACTCTCAACATCGACCAAAACCTAAACCTAAAGTGAAACCTTAACCTAAAACTCGACAACAATTTAAGAATAAAAGACCTTAGGATCTTTTGATTACCTTTGATGACTCTGAGATTATTAAAGCTCTTGATGGTCCCCTTTGCATTGCTGCTAGGGTTGCTCAGATACCTACTCATGGTTGTCTTGTTGATCCTACCTCCTTAGTCAATGTTATCACTGAAGAAAATATTTTTATGAAAAGCTTACAATGTGACTTCTATGATACATCAGATGTGTGGATTCAAACTTGCAATGGTTTTCTTTATCCATCATTTAGTTTTATTACCTTTCCAGTTGAACTTTTTGGAAAAATTGTGAACACTACGTTTGTTGTGGTTCCTACTTCTGATCAATTTCAAGTTAAGCTAGGTTTTCCTTGGTTGACTACCATGCATGTTGTTGCTTCACCTATCCACAAGTGTCCTAAGTTTATTCATGATGGAGAAGTGAAGACGATCAATCATAGTCTATATCAACCTTCTAGGCCTAGAGATTGTGTTTCTCTAGATTTCTTTTGGCCTTCCTTACCTACTTCATGTCCTCCTAGACTTGATAATCTTTTTCGATCATATAAAGATTATAAACATCATAAAATCCTTGAATTAAGTTCACCTCCTATGGATCTTAATCGTGGTCTTTTACCTACACTTTCGATACCTCCTTTAACTATGGCTTCTAGTTCTATTAATCAAGTTCCTTCTACCAAACCTATCAAAGATCCTGTGATTGTTCCTCCTATGGATAATAATTCTATTGATCTTCCTAAAGAACCTGTGAAGGATCCTGTGATTATTCCTCCTAGTTCTCAACCTATTTCAAATAAATCAAAACATAACTGATCTGCTAATGAACATCGTAAACAGCATCGTTCTCATGCTAAAGCTAAAAGATCTCTATCTTCTTCGAATAAACCTATGCATAATGTATTAGAAGATGTTAATACTAATAATGATGTTCACATGCATGATTATGATGATTCTGTTCGTATCTTAGATTCTATTTTAATTAACTTGGATGAAGAAGATACTCTTGATGATACTGATGATGTTAATGATGAATATGAGACTATTGACATTGACATTGATTTCCCTAATATGCTTTCATCACAATTAACTCTTACACCTAGTGTCGAACATAGTGATTCTCAAGAGGATCCTTGTTGGAACTGGCTATCATTCCTACTATGTTGGATATAGTCCCTCTTGCGTGTTACCCACCTTCCCTAAATGATATACAACGAGATGGGGAGAGTAGGCAGCACGCTTGATCAGCTTGTCCTTCATGGTAGCTTTGTTGTGTGTTTTCTTGCTGTACTGTGCTTCTCTCGTAATGTGTTTGCTAAATGTTGTTAGATTCTTTTACATGATCCTTGTTACTCATTAGGTGCAAGGTGATAAAGGAATCAAAACTGTTGTTCAAATTCTTCTATATGTATCTCTATTCTTCTATGCGTTGTTCAATGTTATGTTGTAACTGTGCTATTGTTTGTACATGTTTCCTTGTGTAATCTTCTTGGATTTGAGATATGGTAGCACTAATTCTTTTTGGTCTCCATGTCATGGTCCAAAAAGATTCTCCTTCGTATATCTTATGTGATCTTTCATCCTTTGTGATTGTAGTTCTACTTTCTTTAGGGAATGATGTCAATTTATTTGCAATAATATCATATATATATTATCTTATGATCATACTGATGCCACGATAGGTAGATCCCTTTTGTGTTCTTTGTATGTTTCTGTGATATTTCCCTTGATTTGTCTTTGTTTGGGGGCATCTCGACATGGAAACATAATCAGTGGAGTTGTTTATGTTTCTGTTAAAGCATTGCTCCTGTTAAAGTGTCAGCAATGACTTTAACGTGGGGGCATACGCTCTGCTCACCTATTGCACACACACACTTTTCAATACGCACATATTGTTCAAGATACTTCTTTTCCCTTTTTGGATTAGTAACTAATCCTTAAAGCACAAACTTATATTTTAGGATCTCTTGATCCCTCCAGTTTCAAATACACATATATTGTGATCCCTTAAGGTCAGAAGTGTCCTTAAGATTGGATCTCTTTTGTTTTTATTTTTGTTTTTATTCTTATGGAATAGAATATTCCTAAGGATAAATTCTTGATGGGTTGACTAGTGAGTAGCCACATTCACTAGGCGGTTCAATTCCATCTTTCCAGTTGCACCATTTTTCTGTGTGGTTCACAATGGGACATAAGTTCTCATTGGGCAAGGTAATCACACCTTCTTTCTCTCTCTAGAGATGTCTCTCTTATTTTGATCTAGGAGTCGATGAAGACTTGAGTCCCTGGGGGCTTAAGGTTCTCTTTGTCCTTTGGATTACTATAAGATTATCTTTTTATTCTGATCTCCTTTACCAAGAGTTTGCATCGAGTCCATACTCTTGCTAAAGTGGGGGCTTAATGTATCATCTTAAAATGGAAGCACTTCCATGATAAGAGCATTTATCCCTCTGAGTAAGTGGTTTGGGGTCATGTTAAGCACCTTGATTGGGTCTTTGCATGTATTTGGCTTTTCTCCCCGCTTACCACTTCTTCCCTGCACTTGATTTCTTCATTCTAGGTGAAATTAGGGTTAGGATCTTAAGGATTCTCCTGAATTTCCCTCTTCCATGGCTCTATTTTATAGGTAGGATTTAGAAATGGATCCTCCTGGCCTTCATTTCAGTAATCATAGGATTTTATGTCTTTCCTGACATTCTATCCTGTTCTGGCATCATTTCTAGGTTTTTGGGCATCCCTGGGACCTCCTAATTTAGTTTTGAGTCAACCTAAGAAAAAGGTCAATGTCTTAGGTCAACCCTAACTAGGTCAGGGTCAAGCTTGACCCTGACTAGGTTAGGGTCAATATCGATTTTGACCCCTTTCTCCAAAATTTCAAAATCTTTAATTTTCGGGCTTCGGGCTTTCGGGAAATTTATTTTCCCGCCTTCGGGTCGGTCATTTTGGGTTTCAGGATGGTAAATCCTTTAATTGCATTTAATCTAAGTATATTTTCTAAAGGTGAGGACCTAATTGGGATTTAATTCTCCAAGGTGGCCCATCTAGAGGAGTGTGCCCTAGATCACTATAAAAGGAGGCCTTCCTCTCTCATTTTCACATCAAGTTTTGTGAGATCAATCACATCTTCTCTTGCCATCAAGCAATCAAGTTTTTCAAGCATTCAAGCAAGTCTTCAAGCATTCAAGTGTTCAAGCATTCATCCATCAAGGAGATCCATTGTTAGTAATTTAAGGATTCAATCTCTTTGGAGCCCCCTTGAAGATCTATCCTTCTCCATTCATTCAAGCCTTCTCATATGCAAAGATCAAATCAAGATTGGTGTTGAAGATCAAAATACCATTGATTTGAGACATCCTACATCCATTGAAGCATTCCTACTTGTGGATTTGAGGATTCAAATCCTCTACAAGGACTTCAACATAAGCGAGGTGATTTGTTTCAATTACTTTGTTTATGCACAATACATTTCAATTCAATTTTGAGGTTAATTCCTAAACTGGGGTTTGACCAAGGAAAACCCCCCATACAACAAAAACTCCCATTTTCTTGTAGGTACAGGTGTGGAGTTTCAGATTTGAGAGTGAATTTGGATACCCTTTTCGGCCAAATTTCAGGATCTGTGAATAGAATTCGAATCAGACTTCAAATAAAGAATGTGGTATTTGACCTTTTATGAGGGTCAAACCTAAGTTGAGCCATCTTGAGGAAAGATTTCTGGGTTTTCTCTGTCTCGACATTTCCAGTCCAGGATAGGTTTCATATTTTCTAGAAAGTACACACAGACATCAAAATTCAACATTTTCCAGATCTGCCCTAATTTGAGGTTAGTACTTGTATTTCAATTATTCTATATTCTAAACATAATCCTCTACATTTAGGGAAATATTGGATTTACTCTCTCTCTCTTCCTACTCTTTTTCCATAAAATTGATTCAATTGTGCATTAACCTTTTGGTTGATCAAATCGGATCTCTTCATTGGGGAATTTGGGTTTGAGAATAGGTCTCATATTTCCCCCTTTACATTTGAATAGAGGTGAATCCATTTTACATCTATTCACTAACATAATTAAGTAATCTAACTAACATAATTAACTAACATAATTAGGTTATCTAACTAACATAATTAGGTAACTAACATAATTAAGTAATCTAACTAATGTCATGTAAGTAAAAAAACAATTAAATAAGTAACTAAATAATGTCTTAAGGGGAGGTAATGCATCAAAGAATACAATTAATTAAGTAACTAACTAACAATTACCAATTAATTAAGTAACTAACATAATTAACTAAAGCATAATTAACTAAAAAAATTACCAAAAGCATAAATAAAGTAACATAATTAAGGGACTAACAACTAGGACAATTAATTAAGTAGGTAATTAACATAATTAACTAATCTAACTAACATAATTAGGTAATCTAACTAACATAATTAGGTAACTAACATAATTAAGTAATCTAACTAATGTCATGTAAGTAAAAAATAATTAAATAAGTAACTAACTAATGTCTTAAGGGGAGGTCTTAAGGGGAGGTAATGCATCAAAGCATACAATTAATTAAGTAACTAACTAACAATTACCAATTAATTAATTAAGTAACTAACATAATTAACTAAAGTATAATTAACTAAAGCATAATTAACTAGTTAAAAAATTACCAAAACATAATTAACTAAAGCATAATTAATTAAGTAAAGCATACAATTAATTAAGTAACTAACTAACATAATTAACTAAAGCATAAATACCAAAAGCATTAATCAAACCATACAATTAATTAACTAACATACATAAAAACATACAATACATACAATACATAATTAATTAAGTAAAGCATACATTTAATTAACTAACTAATTAATCAAACCATACAATTAATTAACTAACATACATAAAAACATACAATATATATGAGTTCAAACATGAAACTTCAAACTATAGAGTTCAAATATGAAAGTACAAGAGCTACAAAAGGAAGTTTATTCTAAAGCTTGATACATATAGTCTGGATCCTCTCTATCTTTTATTATCTCCAAAAGTTTTTCATGTTCTTCAATAGACAACCTCCACTTCTGATTGCCACGTCCTCTTTTTTGCAATGTCTCAAATTGCAACTTTGTTGCTATAACCAAGTGACTGTAATGTAGAACTTTTTGGCCACACATGTATTCAATAAATTGAACACCATTTTTGTCGACCTTTATTTGCTGATAATAGGTTCCTTCAATAACAACTAAACCAGTTGGATATGTCTGTCCATCATCATCTACATATTGTTCTATCAACTTGTATTTTTCTTTCGTGCATCTTAGTAGATAATAATCTACACTTTTTGCATTGTCAGGATCCACAACTACAACCAAAATATCACCTATACAAATGGATTCTATTAAAATTAAACATCACTTGTAAGATAAATTAAAATTAAATAAAAGAACATGTATGTGCGCGCACCTGTAACAACTAAATCAGAAACACGCTCATAGTCAGCTGAATATATATGATCATGAATGTTTATGTCAATGTCATCATCTTCATAAGGAGGCATTATGATTAACTCCTTCATATCCCATTGTGAAACATATCCATTTGCAATATTCTCATATTGACTCAATGGATTGTCCTTAATGCAGTGGGTACAAAAGCATGATTTTTCTCTTACTTGAATCAAAAGAGGCTAGTGTTGTCTTGTAGTGATCAATTGATGTAAACTTCTAATACCAACAATTCTTTGACAATTGTAAGGATTAGATCGGTCTATATCTGTTACAAATATGAAATGAAAGTTGCACATTTTTAGATCAACAATTATGAAAAGATAGACATGAACATGAAATCAAAATTTAATTTAAAATTTTACAACAAAATATAAATTACCTTTCACTTCCCAAAAATAACGTTTGTTGTATTTGGTGTCCCGAGGAGCAAAATGACTTTGACATCATTCAACAATTTTCTTTGAATTCTCTATCATGTTACCTGTACATTTTTGAATTATCAGTTTAAAAAAAATGGATCTAAGCTAAAATTATATTATTTGAAATATATATATATATATATATATATATATATATATATATATATATAAAACTATTGAACACCATTTGTACCTGCAAGTTCATGTTGGAGAAGTGCATGCTTCACACATGCTCCTGCTCCATCGTGCTCTCCTTTCCATGTCCACTTTCAAAGAAGCTCCACAAAAACTTAACATTGCATCTAGCATGTTGCATGGCTAGCCAATTAAAGGCTTTTGCAGATTTAAATTGTCCTGCAAAATTAAGTTGTACATGCATACATACATGTCATCCTTTAATAATTTAACAAATAATTAAATGACAATAAAAATAAATTGAAGTATCTATACACATACTTGCACAACCGTCAGACCAAATCTAGTGTTGTGAAGCCTTTATCCTGTGATTCACAATATCTTCAAAAAACATTGCAAAACAATGAGCCACATAGCTCCTATCATGAACCTTATCATCACTGATATAGAATTGAACCTCCTTGATGATAATGCATTCATTTGGATCGGTACTTTATACCTCATCCAAATCAAATTGTGCATGTCTATAAGTCACTTGCACAAATATTGCAACATGATCAGAATGATAATATTGAGCTTGAAGCTTTGTTTGAGGGGAAAATGTATAGTTCTCAAAGAAATCTAAAATTGAAAGAATACAGTCAGGTGGAAAACAATCTTTTGAATCACGAAATTGTTTAGCTTGCCATCGTGCACCATGACAATGTTGGATATGTGGATAAATTAGAGTACACAATCTGGTCATAAACTCAAAGTAGGGAAATTCACTCTCCTTTAACACAATTTTTTTGGATTCATCTCTGGTCTTTGTTTGATATGTCTCATATTCAAATCTTTTCCAAAAAATTGGTATTGAAACATTAATATTCTCAATTTGCAATGGAAATTTAAGCAAATCTCCACAATCATTGCATGCATTCTTTATACATTGTACTTTGAACTCATCTGAATCTTCTAATTTATCACATAAAATAGACTTCACAAATTGTGTCGTACTTCCAGGGATGACCATATTTGAGTCAAGAACTGCCATAACTCTTTTATATGATTGCAAGTATAGATGAAACTCAACATGATTTTGAAAATAAGTTTCACGAACCTTATTTATGCGTACAAAGCAAGGGTGCAACCTCTCAAACATTCTTTGACATATTTTCACATCTGAAAATTCTTTCTTTCAGAATGCTTCAAATAATTCACTCTGTGTTGTATCTATAAAATGTTTTGGATGTGTAGTTTTCATACCAGTCTCTTCATCTTTCATCTCTATTGTATCCCTTCTATTAGAAGAAACATGAGAGTGAGTGGTTCAATATTCAATGACCAGCTTTTTTGCATCTTCAAAAATTTTGTCTTTTCGAGGAAGCCTACAAATATTTACCCAATTTTTTTCAATGTTTTCATCTAACATATTTCTCTTCCTGATATATCTTTGAATAGTTCTTCTAGATACATTCATTAAATCAGAAATTGCATGCACTTGTTTTCTCTGTGTCAACCTCCTACTAGATAAAGTAGTCATCAATGCTCTACGTCCAACACTTAAATCAACTCCCTGACTTGAGTTATTAATGTTGTTCAATGCATCTTGAAAATTTTGAACTATTGTTCAATTTACATTGTCTCCTGAGTTTTTCTTGTTATCAACACCCAACAAATCCAAAAAAAGAGTCATTTCTTTTTTCTTGAATAACCTAACAAATAATTGAGCTCTTCCAACCATACTTTTATTTTCAAAATATTCATCCCAAAGTTTTTTGCAATGGGTTTTAATTGTACTTTCAAATAACATTTGTTCAGATGAAATTTGACTGAAAAGTGAATCCTCATTCATCTCCATCAAATTACCCATGCCAAAAGATATATTTCCACCTCCAGAACTACCAATTTGTTCCCCTTCTTGAATTGCATCTTCTTGAATATCAGTAGGTTCTTCATGAACTTCAACAGGTTGATCTTGATTACATTTTGTATGACCTTTCATTTTGTCATCCCTTATTCGATCATATTTTTTTTCTCTATTCCTTTTATTCCCCATTGCAAAATCTGTTCAAATTGAGAACTTCAATTCACCTGCAAAAACTACTCAGATTGAGAGCTTCAATTCACCTGCAAAAACTGTTTAGATTGAGAGCTTCAATTCACCTGCAAACACAAAACCATATAATTCAAGTACTACTTTACCTTCAATTCAAGCACTAATTGAACAATGCTTTAATTAAAAACACAAAAAAACTAAAACAATTAATAAATTTGGAAAAAACCATTAAAACTCTATAAAAAATGATTTTATTTAAAAAATCATTTATTCTTGATGGATTTTATCAATTTGTCAATTTTTTTAATTCAAAAAACAATTCTTCCCCCCAAAAAATAAAAAATAATATTAATAAGTTCATAATTCAAACTTATTAATTGAAGAATGTTTTAATTAAAAAATAAAATTAAAATAATTAATAAATTTGAAAAAACTATTAAAACTCTATAAAAAATGATTTTATTTAGAAAACCATTTATTCCTGGCTGGATTTTATAAAATTCTCAACTATTTTAATTTAAAAAACCGTATTTAAAAATATGAGATTCGAGGGGCATGGTCATCCATGGGACCGTGTTTGGTTGCCCATGGGTTCGGCCGAACCCGTTCCGGCCGAACCTATTCCGACTGGAACAGGTTCGACCGAACCCATGTGATAGCCAAATAAGAAAAAAAATGGGACTTTCAGAAGTTCTCACTTCTGGATCTCAATTCTCTGTCAAAATTTAACTTTCTTGAAAATCTAAAAATACTTTTTTGTAGAGCTTGTTGGCATAATGGTCAGCACTCCCCTCAGGATTCGTGACATGGCTTAACTGCCTCCTGTGTCTTCTATAAGTCTAGTGGTTGTATCAGGCATTAATAGGTCGATCTTTTGGTGCAACGACAACCACTACTTGTAACAAGTGGTATCAGAGCTCGGTCATAGGTTTGAATCCCCTCGGGTAATGCTGAGGGGGAGATTGTTGGCATAATGGTTAGCACTCCCCTCGGGATTCATGACATGGCTTAATCGCCTCTTGTGTCTTCTATAAGTCTAGTGGTTGTATCGGGCATTAGCAGGTCAATCTTTTGGTGTAATGAAAACCACTACTTGTAACAGAGCTCAGAGTCAAGATTATGGTCATGTAATTTTTATTACGTTTTGTTTTCATATAATATATTATAAGTTGAAAATACTTCAAGTAGGTATTTTAATATTTAAGAACACACTCGTTCGAAAAAAATAAAAATAGAAAATCATGTCAGAAAAATTTAAACCTTATATTTAATAGTAGAGGAGAGAGTCCTCTTCAAGAATATATAGTTTTTTTTGAAAATGGTGTAGATTTGATAGGGAAAATTTAGTGGGAACAAAAAACTATAAATTTCGGATAACATCGACTTTGGATAGTTATAACAGACAAAATATATACCAAAATCCAGTTTTTCTTTTTTTATGCATTAGCTATACATGTCATCTAAAACATATTTTGAAATCAGAAGAAAAAAATATTATTTACATATAGTTTTTTTGTGGGAACTAGACCCTAGATTTTCAGCATATTTCAACAATAAAAAATGGACTTCAAAAATTAAAAAACTGTCAATTTTTGTTCAAATTTTTTTGAAAAAATTATAAGCATAAACTTCATCAAATTTTACACATTTCATTAGTTTACATCATCTTCAAATTCTAAACAGAAATGCCACTTGTATGTCGTTAAAGTTGAAATTTTTTTATGTTGTCATCCTTTTCCTTTATAAAAGTGTGACACAGGTTTGTACTTTTACCCCTAAAACTCCCCTCATGACCCCCAACAAAAAAACAATGGCAAGTAAAGGATCCCATAATTCTTGCTTTATCCCTCTCCTCCATGAAGGGAGGAGACTCTGCACTCACTAAGATGTCCTATTTACCTTCACCCAATGGAAACTCTTCCCTCCCAAGGGTGGGTTTGGCCTTGCACTCCCAAAACACTCAAAAGCATGAAAACAAAGTGAACTCTATGAAAACTCAACACAAAACTTACAACAGATTTCCTACTACATTGCATTTACACAAAAACAAAATAAAAAAAGATGAAGCACCAACCTTCTTCACAAGTTATGGCCAAAAGGTTTGTAGAAGGGATTCCAAGTCCAAATCCTACTCCTTTGCAAAAACCTCCTAACTCCTTAGTTGTCTCCAAAGTTGGAGAGTGGGTGAACAACTTCCAAGTCTTGGGATATCCCACTAAAAAGGATCTACACTTCTCCCAAAACCTCTTGGAAGAAGACAACAAGTTCTATTGGTTGGTCTTCCCAATCCCTTACAAGGTTACTATAAATAGATTCCATAAAGGTAACCTTTAAGAAGGGAACAAGTAACTTACACTAAAATTGAGGGCCCTCTAACCAAGACCTTGCTTCCAAGAGTTGATTTTTGTCCATCTTGGAAAACCAACTTTTGGAAGGGCTCCCAAGTCAACTATGATTTTTCTTAGGGTTAAAAATGACCCTTACCCATAGGTATACCAAGTGAGCTTGCTAAAAAAGGCCTAAATTCAACCCTGGGTATTAGTTTAAACTCCCAAAAACCCACCTAAAGTTTACACCCAAATTTCAACTTTCTTGGAGCACACACAAGACACTCTAACCAAGGATTCTCACTACAATCCTACAAGGTGCTATCCTAGGTTTGGTTGCAACCAATCATCTCCCAAATGGACATGTCATTGCCACATAATCACAACACAAGTGTCAAGTGACACCACACAATATCCACATCACAATTCACACGTGGCATGTCCATTTGTAAAATAACAATTAACAATTTGAATTTAACAATTTACACTTAACATAGACTCAACATTTACAACTACACAATAAAACACATTATGACGAGATTTTGTGTCTTCATTAGATGCAAATTTGGTTTAACTCATGCACATTGGATTGGTTCTAGTTCATTGAATTAATTCCATGGTCAATTCTTGCACAACTCAATTCGAACATCAGTAGCTCAAGAAATCATAATCGCATTTAATGTATGAACATTAAAAAAAATCAAGTAATTTCCATATGCACATCTCACATGTTCAATTCACAATCCAACATACCAACAACATTTCATTACCTAACTTTTAACTTTCAATAAAATTCACATCTCAACATAATTTAAATCCCAATCTTCATTTTCCTAAATAACTCATATCAACATATATAACTAATGGCAACATTGAACAGTATTCATATAAATAAATAATCATAATGTAAGTCATAATGTATCATCATCTAATGTAATAAAATCCCTGTTTGAAGAGTAAAATCTCATAATGCATAAAAACATAAAGCCAAATACTAGGTCTATCATAATGATAAATGAAAATGTTATGAAGGGCTTGGGATGAGGCCTCACACCCTCCCCCCTTAAGCATGAACTTCCTCCTGGAAGTCACCCAAACTTAGGGTCATAATTCCCATGTTGATATCTTATTTAGTTCATTGAATAAATTTCAAATCTTTAATCTCATGCATTGTATAAATATAATGATAATACATGTTGAGGATATGTTTTTCCTTAGCTTAAGTACTTCTAAAATTTAGTAGTAAAACTTTATACAATGGAAGCATCTACCTAATCTTCACAATCTATTTGATTTTTGCATCATTACCATAATTTGCATCTAGCAACATTATCATGCAAGGTAGTACCATCCAACACACCAATATGGGATCTAAGGTCACATGAGATTTGTTGGAAATATTCAAGACTAGCCAAGTTACTGAGAGGGGAGGGGTGAATCGATAACTTCAAAACTTTTTACAAATTAACAATATTCCAAATAAAATTTAGATCAATAAGCTAACTGCATGCATGAGTAACAGAAAGAATAAAACATTCATAACACTTTGAACACAAAGATTTGATGACTCAGAAACCTTCCAAATAGAAAGTAAAACTAGGGTGGGGATGATACCCACAAAACTTCAATACTGCAGTATAAAGTTGGCCGGTTAAGGCTTACAATGATCACTTCTGATGATCTGTCTTGTTAGGAGCAAATAGGACTGCTAGGTCCACCTTGTTAGAGGATTTACAAACATACAATGAAGTATGCTCTGTTAAGATTTTACAAAAGACTGTTAAGTCTACCCTGTTAAAGGATTTTAAGCTGATTCACCTATTAGGATGAAACAGTAGATCTCTTACTTACAACTGTACTTGCTGATTGAGATTCTTTGATGTACTGACCACCTTCTATGATAGATATGTCTCTGCTGCTCCTTATACTACTGTAGCCCTTTATAATTCACCTATCTCTACCTTTCTTCTCTTTTTCACATATTACTACACTTTTGATATGATACAAAACATTGCTTATATATCAATCCAAAATAATTACAAAGTCAGCTGCTAAAATACAAGTCAACACAAGTATTACTAAGTTGGCCCTGATGTAGTTACAAAGTTCCTACAAACTAACTCGGTGACTTTCTGATACTCGGCATCCACTGCAATACTCGGCATCATCATGCACTCAATAGGGGTTGGAGGTTCAGTCCATACTAACCACTCAGTCGTAGTTTTGAACTCGGTAAACACTGGAGACTCGGTAGATACAGTGTCACTCGGTAGAAACTGAATTTCCTATTTACTATGTTGGCACTCGGTAAACACTGCTCATCTTATCACTCGTAATGCTAACTCGGTCAGCACTGTGAAGCTTAGTCTACTCGGTAAGCACTGTGAATCTAAATAAGTGTTGTCACTAATGACAAACATACTTAATGCCAACAGAGATTGTACTAATACATGGATATTTTCTCCTTGTACACAACATTTAACCCAACTGTATCCTAACATCACTCTTGATGTTGGTACCTATTAAATTTCAATATTTGGTGTATAGTTTTTGTTACCATAATTTTCCTATTCTATACAAATTTGGCTAAAATCTATCCCCAGGTCCCTGTTTTAACCCTGCCATGCACCTCAGAAAATTTCATGGTGTTTTGCCTTGTCTTCTGGCCTCTGCAAATTTTCTAACTCTCTGGTCTGCAGGTGAAAAAATTCATAAAAGTAGCCGTTGGTGTTCAAAAAACCCTACAAACCCTAGCCTTCATTCTATTTGGTCATTACCTTTTTGGTCACTTAAGTTCTAGCAATTTCCACATGCGCTTTATTCCCTTCGGTCGCCAGTTCTCTAAGTCTCCTGGCGATTATCTTTCTTGTTCGACGAACTGGAAACTGCATTGTTCGCGTAATATCTCAATGTTTGGCAGTTAAGTCTCAACGGTTAGCGACTCAGCGAATGGATTATTATTTCCTTTTGTCGCTTAATTGCTAAATTTTTTGGCAGTCTCAAATTTGTGGGGTCCCAATCCAAAGGATCAACGGTCGTCGTAAGTTCACGAAGGGTCTGTCAGAGGCTTGCAATCTTGCGACAACTGTTGATTCATCCAAGTGTACTACACTTCAAACTTGTGTGGGTCCATTTCCACATCATCCTATGTGGAAGCTCCTGATTGGCTGAAGGTTGTGATGTGTAACCTTGTCAGAGTGGGCTCGGCAAATTGTGTCCCTTTTAATCCTACAGCTGGCGCATGATCTCATGGGTTGTGTCAGAGCCATGAGATTATGCGCCGACCATTGATTTCACTTTGTTGTCAGAGCCTTGTGGGTGGGTCCTCGTTTGTTGATGTGCTCATCTTCTATTGGTCCACATAGCGATGCCTAAGATTTGTCAGTGGGGCCGTGTCAGAGTCTCTGCAGAGATGTCAGAAGGATGAAGATCGACGGATGGCGTATCTTCGCGAAGAGGTTTTCTGACACATGCGATCTTGCACCTCCCGTTCAATCTGCCAAATGTTTAGGTCCTGTCAGTGGGTCCAATGCCAGGTCAAGGTGACATGCCATCTTTTGATTGGTCAAAGTAAAGAGAAATTCTATGGGACCGTGTTGCCAAGTGTGCTGATGTGCCAATTTGTGATTGGTTTCTGTGAGCTGATGAGGATTTACAGGTGGACCCGTGTGTCAGTGGGGTCCCAGTTCTAATAGGATCTACAGTTGGTGCATGATCGAAAGGAATATTTGAGGGCCATGAGATCATGCACCCGTCGCTGGATTGGAATCTTGTTCTTAGTGGCTCCGATGTCAGAGAAGTGCCGAGGTGTATGCCTACAAAGTGGTCAGAATGAATAAAAGAGTTACAAGTGGCAAGTCTGGGCTCAGGGTTTAAAGAGTTCTTCATGACTTAAGAAGATAAAATCAAAGTGGGTCAAAGCTGACAGGTGTGCCGATGTGCTAATTTTTCATTGGTCCTCGTATTGCTGATATAGACTTGGACTTTTCAAGGGGTTTTACGACTGTTGTCGGGATGATTTGAGCCATTTGACTGTCGGGAGATAAAAGTTATCAACGGTTGTGTTTTAATGACCTGCTAACCGTTGTTATTTAAATTCAAATATTTTTGAGAAGGGTTTCGCCATTGTTTCTCATAGAAAGCCATATAAAACAACATGGTAGCTCAAAGTTATTTCTTCCAAACATTTGTGGTTGGGGGGATGATGATAAGGTTTGGGCAACCATCTTTGGTCGATTCCTGCTTCCTGAGGTACCATGTTATTAATTTCGCATCGAGTTGTAGAAAAGTTGATGGGTCGAGGTTGTTGTGTCTGCAGGTGGACTCACTAGGAGATGTACACGCAAAGATATAGACATATCTGATCAGCTAGGATATTTTCAGAATTACATGATGTAATTATGCTAGAAAGGTAGTTAGGGTTTGATTATTATATGCAAAATTATGTAACCCTAGTTAGGTTTTGCTCCCGCTTGTTTAGAGGAGATGTATATATTGTATTTTTTGGGAGCTTTTGAGCCCAAAGTTGGACAATTGTAAAAAAATTTCACTTTTCTTAAGGGTCATTTGTGGTATCATTTCTACCCTCTGGCTTATACAGTTGTAAATCTTTCATTGATAATTCAAATATTGCAGAGGTATTTTGTGACAATTCTTCATGTCCCTATGCTTCCTTGTCTGAATTACCTCTTATTGAGTTGAAGTATATGTATGTTTTGAATGATACCTTAGGGTTCCTGATCCCTCTCTCTTTCTGCAATTGTTGTGTATTATTGTGGGTGATTTGATGTGAATGATTTTGTGGGTATACTACAACCCCCTAGAAATCTTGTCTCATTCCTATACCGAGTTGCAGAGGTGAATGTTTTTCTGCAGGTTGTAGATTGTGTCTAAACACTTAGGAATGCTATTGTTTGTGAAGGTTTCTCTCTTTCCCTAAATAGCCTCTTTCTATTGCAGACCCTTCTATGAAATATTTATGTAGGCCTATTTAGTGAGTTGTGATCTCCTAGACCTAAGTTGTTCATTAATTTCATCCTCTATACTGAGATTCAAACCCCTTCATTTCAGTGTATCACCCAGTAGGTAGTTTGCTTTCAAGCATTTTTACTTTCAAGTACTCCTTCTATCCCTTTCCCTCAAAAGATTTACTTTTCCTGTTAAGAAGAAAATTAGGGTGATTATCCAAGAGGAACCATCCTAGAACCTGGAGGTCTCATGTCAGTTAGCATAGGTCCCACAACTTGGAGATGATTCCCATGTTATAATAGGTTATCAAGACTACGAGAGCTTGAAACAAGGGTGCAAACTTAGTGTATAACAATTATGGCACGCCCGATGGGACCACAAAGATTAGATTGAAGTTCAAAGGTGTTCCTGTTGGTTCATCTGCAAAAGGATTAAAGAAGTTCAATACACAAGGACTATCGGTATAGACTCAAGCTCAAGTACACCCCACCTTGGTGCCATTGTATAACAATTCTGTCACACCCAGTGGGACTACAAAAGAATATTTAAATTCAAGTTATGTCATCTTTGATATATAGATTACATAATACAGGCTTTTAGAAGTTGTTCTATCAGGTATATTTGGCAATTCCACTGATTTCATAGATCCAGGCCAACCTTGTTTAAGGTTTATGAGAAAGATTGAGACTAGGAGCTCAAAGCCTACTCAATTTTTAGAGTTGCCCTCAAAAAGAAGTTACAAAGGCAGGTCAACTCAAAGAACATCCCCTGCAAGGAGAGTTCAGTCTACACCTCTTGATACTATAGAAAGGAGACCTTTTCCCTTTCATTCCAGAAGAAGAGGCAAATCTCTAACTAGAGATCTAGAAGAAGATTCAAATCTAGCAGCAAATACAACTCACATAGTTGTTAATCTTTAGATTCCAACTCCTATAATGGCTAGACAGTTTTCCTTTGCACCTTTCAACCAAGGAGGTCCCTTGGTATTTGCTCAACATCATGATGTGCCCTTGGTGGCACTAAAGAGTATACTTGATTTCATAGGTGAAGGGTAGACAACTGCTTTTGAACACATAAGAGATGTGACCACCATCTGCAACATACACAACATAACCCAAGAGGATGTGGCCACAAAATTGTTAGCAACCTCTCTAAAAGGTAAGGCTCTTGAATGGTTTAGAACTCTAACTGTTGGTTCCATTACTTCATGGGATGAGTTAGGGGATGCATTAAGTAAGCATTTTGAGGATAAATCAGATAACTTGTCTCTGGTAGAGAAATTAACAACCATTAAGAGAGATCCTCAAGAGCAAATGACATATTACAATAGTAGATTCCTCAAAACATGGAATAGAATTCCAGTCTCTGTAAGGCCATCAGCTGACCACACTTTCCTATACTACTTGCAAAGTCTGAATGGCCAAATTTTTGTCATAATCCAGTCTATGGGTGGTACTTCATTACCCCAAGCTTTTGACATAGCTGTCAAGGCTGAAAATTGTTTAATCCAAGTAGGCATGATTGCTAGAAGGCCTCCAATCCCAATTTTTCCTAGCCTTCAACCCATTGCACCTGCACAAGTACCCCCATTTACCCCTATCCCCACCATATTAGCACCTCAAGCTAGTACCAGTGGTCAAGAGCTAACAACTAGTTTCTCTCATGAGCTACAAGAAATAAAGAATAGCCAACAGAGCAGTCAGCAAGAAATGACAAATTTGTTGCAGACCTTGACTAAAGAGGTCACAAATTTGAAGAAACAAGGTCAAGGAATCAGACCACCATTTCAGCCACAAGGCCAAGGTCCTAATTAGCAATATCAGAATCAGGGACAACCTTATCAACAAAATAGGCCACCATACCAAGGAGGCTATCAAGGACAAAGATAAAGTTTTAACCAAAGACCATTCCAACCATATAACCCTGCACCTCTAAATTTTGCAAATCCGGTCAGGGATATGGTTCCTAGTCAAAATAATATGGCTATGGATAATGAATGGTGCTTTCCTTGTAACTAGCCTCATAATCAGGCTACATGTTTAAATGAGTGGATGAACCAAGCCCTAATGGTTCAAAATGCCTCACAAGCTCAATCAGAGGCTTCATCCAGTGGGTTAGTGCCTCAACAAGAATCACAAGAGAATGAGACTGCTCTCTTTAATTGGGAGCAGCTAGACTTCAATGGAGTCAATGATGAAGTTGCCTTCATTTCCTATAAAAGAGCAAAGAGAAGAGCTCAAGACATGGAGAGGGTAGATTCCAATGCCAAAGCCACTACATCTATAGAGCCGCTACAACAAGCTAATCCCATCACACATAAGGAGGCTCCTATCATTACAAGCAAGGAAGGCCAACATTCTAAAGAGGTAGAGCCCATCATAGTAAAGGCACAGCAAAGAGTACACACTGTGACACCTTTTAATATTGTAGACAACATGAAGAAGGTGAACATTACCATGTCTATGTGGGACTCTTTGGCTCTTCCAAGACAACCTAAAATTTTGAGGAAGGCTATGACTGAAGCAACAACTCCTAAGCCTGCAAAAGAAGCTACAAAACTAGTGTTGGTTAACACTGATCAAGAAAAGGAGGCTCCAAGTAGCAACTCCAAGGCTAATGCCATGCAAGGTAGGAATTCAAAGCCACCTCCCTTTTATGTATCTCTAATTATTGGAAAATATCTAGTACATAATTGTATGGTAGATAGTGGAGCTACTAGCACTGTAATGCCCAAGAAAGTAGTTGACCAATTAGGACTAAAATATGAACCCTTCCAAAAGAAGGTCACACAACTTGATGGATCCTTAGTCAATACTATAGGTGTGGCCAAGGATACCAGCCTAATCCTTCATGCTAGTCCTAATTTTTCCATCTTTCTTGATATATATATCATAGATCTCCCTGCTTTATTTGCCATATGTATTTCAAGGGAGTTTACAGCCAAGATAGGAGGGTATCTTTCTTCTGATTGGTCTCACATGATTTTTCATACAAGATATGGTACCAAGGTTACCATTAAATCAGAGCCATTGGTAGCTCACCATATAGAACCATATGTATCCAACACCATCAATGCAAATTGATCTACATTTGATAGCAGTGACTTCCAAACTATTAGTGAAGCAAGCACCAAGATAGAAAATATCCCTGATATTTTTCTAGATGAAAGAGCTTCAAAGGCCCAAGAAAACCTTGTTTGGGATTTTGGTTTGGGAAGTTATTTGATACAAGAAAGGGGAGTCATAGAGCTAAGCCTTCTCAAAGAGGACACTGATTCAGAGGATCAGAATAATCAGGTTTGGGAACTATTTTTTGATGGAGCTAGAAGTAGACATGGTTTTGGTGGTGGTGCTATGCTAGTGTCCCCAAAAGGAGAAAGGTATTATACTGCCTTTAGATTTAGTTTCTCCTGCACTAGCAATACTATAGAGTATGAAAGTATAGTCAATGGGCTAGAGTGGGCTAGAAAAGGAGGGCTTAAGGCCTTAAAAGTTTATGGTGACAATGAATTAGTTGTCAGCCAAGTAAGAGGGATAAGTGCAACCAAAAATGACACTTTGAAGACATAAAAGCATAGAGTTTGGGATGTAATTGAAGATTTTTGTGCTTTCAATATTGTTGCTATCCCTAGGAAATTAAATCAGAATGCAGATAGACTAGTTGCTATTGGATCTCAGTATGATATCCCCAATAGCATTTCAAAAGAGATGGACCAACAACATATCAAAGTGATTGTCAGACCCTTTATTCCTAATAATGATGTCAATTGGCAGGTGTTTGACAATGATGAACAAATTCTGTAGTTCTTGTTTGAAGAAGATGTTTTTTCAGAGCATAATCAAGATAGCCTATTATAGAACTATGGTGATCAAGTGATACAACTTAAGTCTAATAAGATGCCTAGAGGTCTTGTCACCTTAGAGACTATCTTCAACAAGGATGATGAAGTTAAGAAGAACAAAGCTGGCCTGGTAGTTCAACAAGAACATTGTGTCGAATTAGAGTTGGAACCAGGTAAGAGTTTACAATTTGGAAAGATAAGCATTGAATTGGAAAATCAAGCTTACACTCAGTTATTCGAATAATTTAGTGATATATTTGCATGGAAATATGAAGACCTCAAAGGTTTTGATCTAGCCCTTGCTCAACACACTATTGAATTAGAGCCTAATGCCAAACCAGTAAGACAAAAGCAAAGGCCTGTTAATCCCAAGCTTGAGCCACTTATGCATAAAGAAGTACTCAAACTAATAGAAAGTGGTATCATCTACCCCATCAAGCATACTAGTTGGGTTTCCAACCTTGTTCTGGTCAGGAAGAAGAATGGGGAGTTGAGGTTATGTGTTGACTTTAGGGATCTTAATAGGGCCTCTCTAAAAGACCACCATCCATTACCCTCCATGGAACAAATCTTACAATGTGTCTCTGGATCCAAGAGATTTTCATTATTGGATGGCTATTCAGGATACAATCAGATACTGGTTAATGAAGAGGATCAATACAAGACTACATTTACAACCAAGTGGGGAACCGTGGCTTATCAAAAGATTCCCTTTGGTTTGTCAAATGCAGGTGCTACATTTTAAAAGGCAATGGATATGGCCTTTAAAAGCCTCATGTACAAGTTTGTACTGGTCTACTTGGATGACATAACTGTCTATTCTAAACATGTAGTAGACCATATCAAACATCTGAGGAAGATTTTTGAAAGGTGTAGAGAATTTGGGATATCTCTTAATCCCAAGAAATGTGTGTTTGCAGTTCATGAAGGAAAACTATTGGGATACGTAGTATCCAAAGAAGGGATCACAGTAGATCCTAAGAGAATTGTAGACATCTTAGAGCTACCATTACCACATCATAAGAAAAGTCTCCAATCTTTCATAGGAAAGATTAACTTTGTTAGGAGGTTCTTGCCTAACATTGCAGATTTACTAAAGCCTTTGACAGCCATGTTAAAGAGGAGTTCAGCCTTTAGTTGGACCAAAGAAAGGAGAGTCAATTTCCAAGCTATCAAAGAGGCCTTAATAGAAGCCCCTGCTCTCCTAAACCCAAATTTCAGTAAGGATTTTATCCTTTATGCTTATGGAGGTCATGATGCTATGTTTGCAATGCTGACTCAAGAAAATTAAGATGGATTGGAGCAACCTATTGCTTTCTTTAGCAAAGGTTTAGAAGAGTATGAACAAAGATACCTTTTTGTAGAGAAACATGTACTTGCTGTGGTGAAGAGCCTTAAAAAGTTTAGATATTTGTTGACCCATAGCAAGGTACACTTGAAGGTTACTCATCCAAGTGTCAAAGAGTTTTTTCTTTCCAAGGACCTTAATGAGAAAAGAGCTGGTTGGATCACCAAGGTGATGGAATATGACATAAATATTCAAACTACCAGGCTGGTTAGAAGAAGAGGTCTTTGTGAGCATTTGGTAGGGGATGAAAGTTAAAAGAAATCAGAGCAAATAGATGCATCTCTGGTGGTGCATTCTACAAAAAACCAAGCTGAGGCAACAAGATGGTTGCCTAATATGATCAATTATTTGAAGACAGGACAATGTCCTGCAGGTTTTGATTCAGCAAAAAGGAGGTATTATAGATTGCAATATGTTCCTTTTGTGTTGATAGATGAAGTTCTTTTTAGAAAGGATCAAAGTGGTGTCCTTTTAAGATGCATAGATTTAGAAAAGATAGCTGATGTCCTATTTGAGTTTCATGATGGACCTTCTAGAGGTCACTTTTCCCCTAGGACTACTACTTTTAAAATCATGAGGGCTGGATACTATTGGCCATCTATCTTTAAGGATAGTCATGAGTATGTGAGGAAATGCATCAAGTGTTCCATGTTTATAGGAAAAGAAAGGCTTGCAGCCTTGCCCCTACAACCAATCAGAACAGAGCAGCCTTTCATGAAGTGGGGCATAGATTTCATTGGAATGATCAATCCTCCATCTAGTGCAGGCCATAAATGGATAATCACTGCAACTAATTACTTCACTAGATGGACATAAGAAATTGCATTAAAAGAAGCCAATGAGAGTGCTGTCTTAAGTTTTTATGATGATATAGTTCATAGGTTTGGCACTCCTGATTCCATCATATTAGATAATGCATTGGCATTCAGAGGCCTTAAAGTCTTAGAGTGGGCAGTCAAGAATGGCATCTATCTGAATACCAGTTCAAATTACTACCCCCAAGGAAATGGTTTAGTAGAGTCAACAAATAAGAACCTGATTAGGATAATCAAGAAGACTCTACAAGACAACTAGAGGGATTGGCATACTAAGCTCAGGTCTACATTATGGTTAGATAGAATTACCCCAAAGAAGATCATTGGTAATTCCCCCTTCATGCTAGTGTACGGAAAAGAGGCCAAGTTGTCTATCTCAGTTGAATTGCTAGCTCTGGACTTGGCTACTCAGTATGCCCTATTTGATGAAGGAGATCCCTTGCAGATCATATATGCTCAGTTGATGGAGTTAGAAGAACTTAGAGACAAATCAATGCAGAATATAGAATTCTATCAGATCCAAACAAAGAAAAGTTTTGATAAAAGAGCCAGGATCAAAAATTTCAAAGTTGGAGATGTAGTTCTCAAATGGGATGAATTCAGATCCAAGCCTAGCAGACATACCAAATTTGATTCATTTTGGGGTGGACCATTTGTTATCACAGAGTGCAAGGGATCTAATGCTTTCCAGCTATCAAATCTTGAAGGAGTCCCCTTGCCTATCTCAGTGAATGGTTTCCACTTGAAGCCCTGCTTTGAGGTTAATCCCTCTCTATAAATTCTTGTAAATATGTTTTCCTACCTTCTTCCCCTATTTTCTAGGTTAGTTTCCTACTTTTCAAGAAGTGCCTATGCACAAGTTTGTCTCTTTGGTCCTAGTTTGTCTCTGTCGAAGTTTTGTGTTCCTGTAGTGACCCCATGCCCAATGGATTGTGTTTAGGCCACTGGTTTTCCATGTCCAGTAGGCTGACATCCAGTAGAAATTGCCAAAATGTTACCATAATTTTCCTATTCTATACAAATTTGGCTAAAATCTATCCCTAGGTCCCTATTTTAACCCTGCCATGCACCTCAAAAAATTTCATGGTGTTCTGCCTTGTCTTTTGGCCTCTGCAAATTTTCTAACTCTCTGGTCTGCAGGTGAAAAAATTCATAAAAGTAGCTATTGGTGTTCAAAAAACCTTGCAAACCCTAGCCTTCATTCTATTTGGTCGTTACCTTTTTGGTCACTTAAGTTCTAGCAATTTCCACATGCGCTTTATTCCCTTCAGTCGCCAGTTCTCTAAGTCTCCCGACGATTATCTTTCTTGTTTGGCAAACTGGCGACTGCATTGTTTGCGTAATATCTCAATGTTTGGCAGTTAAGTCTCAGCGGTTAGTGACTCAATGAATGGCTTATTATTTCCTTTGGTCGCTTAATCACTAAATTTTTTGGCGGTCTTAGATTAGTGGGGTCCCAATCCTGAAGGATCAACGGTCATCGTAAGTTCACGAAGGGTCTGTCAGAGGCTTGCAATCTTGCGACAATCATTGATTCTTCCAAGTGTGCTACGCTTCAAACTTGTGTGTGTCCATTTCCATGTTGTCCTATGTGGAAGCTCCTGATTGGCCGAAGGTTGTGATGTGTAACCTTGTTAGAGCGGGCTCAGAAAATTGTGTCCCTTTTATTCCTAGGGCTGGCGCATGATCTCATGGGTTGTGTTAGAGTCATGAGATTATGCACCGACTGTCGATTTCACTTTGTTGTCAGAGCCTTGTGGGTGGGTCCTCATTTTCTGATGTGCTTGTCTTCTATTGGTCCACATAGCGATGACTAAGCTTTGTCAGTGGGGCTGTGTTAGAGTCTCTACAGGGATGTCAGAAGGATGAAGATCGATGGTTGGCGTATCTTTGCGAAGAGGTTTTCTGACACATGCGATCTTGCACCCATCGTTCAATCTACCAAGTGTTCAGGTCCTATCAGTGGGTCCAATGCTAGGTCAGGGTGACATGCCATCTTTTGATTGGTCAAAGTAAAGAGAAAGTCTATGGGACCGCGTTGCCAGGTGTGCTGATGTGCTAGTTTGTGATTGGTTGCTGTGAGCTAATGAGGATTTGTAGGTGTACCCGTGTGTCAGTGGGGTCCTAGTTCTAATAGGATCTATGATTGGTGCATGATCAGAAGAAATATTTGAGGGCCATGAGATCATGTGCCCGCTGCTAGATTATAATCTTGTTCTCAGTGGGTCCGATGTCAGAGAAGTGCTAAGGTGTATACCTACAAAGTGGTCAGAATGAACAAAAGAGTGGCAAGTGGCAAGTCTAGGCTCAGGGTTTAAAGAGTTCTTCATGACTTAAGAATACAAAATCAAAGTGGGTCCAAGCTGACAGGTGTGCCGACGTGCTAATTTTTCATTGGTCCTCATATTGCTGATATAGACTTGGACTTTTCAAGGGGTTTTGCAGCTGTTGTTGGGATGATTTGAGCTATTTGACTGCCGGGAGATAAAAGTTATCAACGGTTGTGTTTTAAAAAAATGACCCGCTAACCATTGTTATTTAAATTCAAATATTTTTGAGAAGGGTTTCACCATTATTTCTCACAGAAAGCCATATAAAACAACGTGATAGCTTAGAGTTATTTCTTCTGGACATTTGTGGTTGGGAGGATGATGATAAGGTCTGGGCAGCCATCTTTGGTCGATTCCTACTTCCTGAGGTACCATGTTATTGATTTTAGGCCGAGTTGCAGAAAAGTTGATGGGTCGAGGTTGTTGTGTCTGTAGGTGGACTCAGTAGGAGATGTACACGCAAAGATATAGACATATCTGATCAGCTAGGATATTTTTAGAATTACATGATGTAATTGTGCTAGAAAGGCAGTTAGGGTGTGATTATTATATGCAAAATTATGTAACCCTAGTTAGGTTTTTCTCCCGCTTGTTTAGAGGAGATGTATATATTGTATTTTTTGGGAGCTTTTGAGCCCAGAGTTGGACAATTGTAAAAGAATTTCACTTTTCTTAAGGGTCATCTGTGGTATCATTTCTACCCTCTGGCTTATATAGTTGTAAATCTTTCATTGATAATTCAAATATTGCAGAGGTATTTTGTGACAATTCTTCATGTCCCTATGCTTCCTTGTCTGAATTACCTCTTATTGAGTTGAAGTATATGTATGTTTTGAATGATACCTTAGGGTTCCTGATCCCACTCTCTTTTTGCAATTGTTGTGTATTATTGTGGGTGATTTGATGTGAATGCTTTTGTGGGTATACTACAACCCCCTAGCAATCTTGTCTCATTCCTATACCGAGTTGCAGAGGTGAATGTTTGTCTGCAGGTTGTAGATTGTGTCTAAACACTTAGGAATGCTATTGTTTGTGAAGGTTTCTCTCTTTCCCTAAATAGCCTCTTTCTATTGCAGACCCTTCTATGAAATATTTATGTAGGCCTATTTAGTGAGTTGTGATATCCTAGACCTAAGTTGTTCATTAATTTTATCCTCTATACTGAGATTCAAACCCCTTAATTTCGGTGTATCACCCAGTAGGTAGTTTTCTTTCAAGCATTTTTACTTTCAAGTACTCCTATCCCTTTCCCTCAAAAGATTTACTTTTCCTGTTAAGAAGAAAATTAGGGTGATTATCCAAGAGGAACCGGCCTAGAACCTGGAGGTCTTATCTTAGTTAGCATAGGTCCCACAACCTGGAGATGATTCCCATGTTATACTAGGTTATCAAGACTATGAGAGCTTGAAACAAGGGTGCAAACTTAGTGTATAACAGTTTCAATATTAAGCTATATAACATTTGTCACTTTATTTATTCTTAGTTTTTACACTTATCTTATATTATATTTGTTGATAAAAAAGAATAATTATGCAATAAGATTGTAAAATAATCTTAAAATATGCTAACACAACACACACAATACAAATATCACAACAAAAGACTCTCATAAGTGCTACCAGTTTGTTCATTCATAACACTGATGACAAGGGAAAGGATAGTGTGATGGGAAGCTTCTCTAATAATTCTACCCATCTATATAATAATAAAAATAATAGATTGCCCCATAAATCCTCTCCCCCATACAACCTACCAAGAATGAACTTGCCAACAATTTTCAACCATAAGAGCCTCAACAAACAATCATGAAATCCATATTTTAAAATTTGAAAAGAACAATTCGATAAAGTAAGATTCAAAGAGTGGCCACATTGGTAAAACTTTAATACAAAATAAGTAAATAGAAGTCCTTGAGGAAATTAGGGACATTAATGTTTTTTGGCTAAGTAGCCCAACACACAATTTAATTACTTTTATACTGTTGGCAAAAAAAAGTAAATTACAAAACAAGGTAATTTAAAAATAAAATAAAATTAGCAATCCACATTCTACCAACAAGCATTACACGCACTATGTGACCTTTTTTTTAAACACCACTCAGAGGGAGAAGGGAAAATCTCAACATACATATAATATAACAATATTTAAAATAAACCAAATACACCCTTACAAAGGATAAATCACTATGGGTTTCCCATGAAAACCCTTCTTTGGGGTGAGAGGTGGACTCACATAATAGGGAGACAAGTGCATATTTAATAATTATACCTACTCCATATAGTTCTTCCACTACCTCCAAACATCTTTTCAAGTGTACTCATACCCACAACATCTTCCTCTCCTAGAGAGAAGTTCTCACCTCAAAATGGTTCACTCCCCTCCCACCCTCAAAAAAACATAAAATACACCATCGTATTTATGCAACATAAAATGACCATCACAAACTTAGGCCAATAATGTATAAAACAACACTATTACAAAATTTACAAGAGTATTTATTTTATCCAGATAAAGAAATGACCAGAGACATGACTACCAACACAATAACATCATGAGCACATCTACTAGCATAATTAATCCATATGAACATTTGCACCATCACATTTAGATAAAAATTTCTCAAAGGGTTCTATTTGGTGATTCGACACTTGATGTCCACCACACCCTTCCCCAGGTTAGGTGAACAAGTCACTAGATTAGGATACATCACATCTATCTTCACACAACACATTAGTCATTACATTTATTAATTTATATTACTATTACATTTATTAATTTATATTACTATGCATATGTTTACATAATGTCCACATTATTACCACATAAATATCTACTTCACATAATATCCCCACAAGCACACCTCATTACATCACAAGAATGAGTGTTTACAAGTTTATACATGGTGTAAAGACATATACATATGACTTTCTCTCTTTTCTTGCATTTATCAATTTTATATAAAATATACTTTAATAGTTTTGATGATTAACCACTAGAATTAATGTATCACACTCACAATTTTGTCTTTTGTTCTTTAAGTCAATAGTCTCCATTTTATACATGATCAAATTTTAGCTCTTTAATCAACTAGGTTTGGCACATTTATTCTAAGGATATACATTCCCATTCCATATTTCCTACAATATGGCATAATAAATTCCACATTCATGTGGTAGTTTCCTATCCCTACTCATTTTATAACATAGAAGGATTCAAATAATGCTCTCACACTAAAATAAATATATATTTTACAACTCCTCATTATTTACACACACATAATTTGCATCTTTATATGGGTATGTGCAGGATCATGGTATGCCAAAAACTGGCGATGTGAAAAAAACTTATTTTCACTCGTCCAAAAGTGCACAAATGCATATGTTGACTTTTTAGTAGGCCCGAGTGTTAGTACACCTAGCCAAGCCAAAAGCCAAAGCAAAAGGCTTAATCGGATATCTGATAATATCGGATATCTGATATTTACCAGTAAATATAAATCTATATACCCTAGCTGCATTCAATATTTTCTCATTGTAAAAACATGAACGCGGCTAGGGAAAATGCATATCCGCTTTGAAATCTCCTATCCAATTTTGCTTTAATCCCAAGGTAAGTCAAATCTTTAAATTTTTATTGTTTTTAAATAGAAATTTATAATTTTTTATATAAAAATTAGGGTATAAATGAGATTTTTATTATTTTTAAAAATTAATTGTAATAATCTATTTGTTTTTTCATTGTAATCAGACATGGAATCAGAAAACCATCCTAATGATCCCACAAATAATCCAGAACCTCCTCCCAACAATCCCCCACCTCCAGAAGATGTACATGTCACAAACCCTCACCATTTAAAGGATCTAATAGAAGAAGATAATCTAAATGAACTTAGAGGATTTCAAACCACCTATGCCAATATCCACACATTGAGCCCCATGTTTAAGACATTGAACTCAATTATTGAAAACATGGAGAAATTTACACAGCAACATAGTGTTGCACTTCTTTGGTGCGATTCCATGCACACCTAGTTTGATGATGGGCTTGATTATGATCAAGTCATGAACCTAAACATAAAAAAACATGACATAGCTAATCTTTTTGTGGATCCTAAAACCGGTCTAAAAGTGGACCCTAAAAAAACCAAGTTGTCAATTAAATAGTGCACAAATAGTGTAATACGTGACAACTTTTGGGACCACTGGTGGATGGTTTTTAATAGACCGCCTCACAACAATTTGCATGTCCCATTTTAATTTATTAAAAAATTGTATGCTGAATTTGTGCTCGGTCACAAGATGAATTATTGGAGTATGAGACTGAACTAGGGTGTAGGTTTAGGCACTCCTTAGGATAGGCCATGGGCACAATGGGTGAAATCCCGCACATATGTCCCCCCTCCCTAGATTTCACCACCTCCCATAGTGCAACATCCTGACATTATTGTTGAGGCCCTCATAGACTATTTGAGCCATTCACACCTTGAGTGATCTACTATTTACGCAGAGCACTTCATTGTTGCCTCCTCGTGCTGATGCTTCTGGCCCTTCCACATCCTCAATGAGCTCATATGTTTGTGTGCCCCACACTTGCATTATCTGCAAGAATCCATGCTTAGGTCCCCTGAATGATAGTGATGTATATAATTATGTCTTTGAGGTGGACAATTCTACACATCACACTACAGGCACTAAAGCACCTCATGAAGATGTGCATTAGGGGCATACAATGCCATGGAATCTTACTGTTATGGTAAGGGTAAATAGTTTACTTTTTACATTGTATTTAATTTTTATCATTCGTATTTTTAGTAGAATTTTCTTATAATAATTTCCCACTTATTTTTTTTATGTGTTGCATTTATGTTCAGTTGATGACAGTGGAGGAGATGGCACAGGTGGAGGGGTCCACGCTTTCGGCCATATCATTTGGCCTTGATAGTTCCATGATACATATGTTTTAATGTACTCTTTGGTTTCCTTAAATTATTATAATAGTATATATACATTATTTTCTAATTTTTATGATCATCTTATTACATACTGATGCATGTGTCACCAGTTGCCACTGGGGGGAAATGTGAGGGGGTGCAGGTGTCCAGAATTGACAAGGGAAAGGTAATTAAGTAATTTAGTTTGTTTATGCATACATGTATTATATCATCTTAAAATGGAAGCACTTCCATGATAAAAGCATTTAGCCCTTCGAGTAAGTGGTTTGGGGTCATGTTAAGTGCCTTGATAGGGTCTTTGCATGTATTTGGCTTTTCTCCCCGCTTTCCACTTCTTCCTGGCACTTGATTTCTTCATTCTAAGTGAAATTAGGGTTAGGATCTTAAGGATTCTACTGAATTTCCCTCTTTTGTGGCTCTATTTTCTAGGTAAGATTCAGAAATAGATCATCCTAGCCTTCATCACTATAATCATAGGATTTTATGTCTGTCCCTGACATTCTATCCTGTTCTGACATCAGTTTTAGGTTTCTGGGCATCCCCGGGACCTCCTAACTTGGTTCTGAGCCAATCCAGGACCAGGGTCAGATTCAAGGTTGAACCTGACTAGGTCAGGGTCAAGGTCAAACTTGACTAGGTTAGGGTCGAGCTTGAACCTGACTAGGTTAGGTCCAACCTCAATTTTGACCCCTTCAAAATTTCAATTTCTAGAATTTTTGGTCTTCGGGCCTTCAGGATATTTAGTTTCCCGCCTTTGGGTTAATCATTTCATGTTTCAAGATGGTAAATCCTTTAATTTAATTCAATCTAGGTATATTTTCTAAAGGTTAGGACCTAATTGGGATTTAATTCTCCAAGGTGGCCTCTCTAGAGGATTGTGCCCTAGTTCACTATAAAAGGAGGCCTTCCTCTCATTTTTTATCATCAAGTTTGGCAATCAAGCATCTAGAGCTCTCAAGTTCATTCAAGAAAGTCTTTAAGCATTCAAGTGTTCAAGCATTCATCCATCAAGGAGATCCATTGTTAGCTATTGAAGGATTCAATCTCTTTGGAGCCCCCTTTGATGATCCATCCTTCTCCATTCATTCAAGCCTTCTCATATGCAAAGATCAAGTCAAGATTGGGGTTGAAGATCAAATACCATTGATTAGAGACATCTTACATTCATCCTACATCTATTGAAGCACTCTTACTTGTGGATTTGAGGATTCAAATGCTCTACAAGGACTTCAAGATAAGCGAGGTGATTTTTTTCAATTGCTTTGTTTATGCATACTATATTTCAATTCAATTTCAAGGTTAATTCCTAAACTGGGGTTTGACCAAGGCAAACCCCCCATACAACAAAAACCCCCATTTTCTTGTAGGTACAAGTGTGGAATTTCAAATCTAAGAGCGAATTTGGATACCCTTTTCGGAAAACTTCTGAGATCTATGAATAGAATTCGAATCAGACTTCAAATAAAGAATGTAGTATATGACCTTTTATGAGGGTCAAACCCAAGTTGAGCCATGTTGAGGAAATATTTCTGGGTTTTCTCTGTCTCAGCATTTCCAGTCCAGGTTAGGTTTCAAATTTTCTCGAAAGTACACACAGACATCAAAATTCAACATTTTCTAGATCTGCCCTAATTTGAGGTTAGTATTTGTATTTCAATTCCAAGTATAACATAATAATTCTCCTCCATAGGGAAATATTGGATTTACTCTCTCTCTCTCTTCCATATTAACCAACAAATTGATTTGATTGTGTATTAACCTCTTGGTTGATCAAATTGGATCTCTTCTTTGGGGAATTTGGGTTTGAGAATAGATCTCATATTTCCCCCTTTACATTTGAATAGTGGTGAATTCATTTTACCTCTATTCATGTATACTTGTCAGTTGTGCATACTCATTTTTAATTTACATGGTTTATTTGATAGAGAGTGGCATCTGATTATGTCGTGAGACCCTATCGTCACGATAGAGTCACAGGCATATCCATTCGCAGTGATAGCCCTATGGTATGTATATTTCTAAAGTTATTTGTGTGTAATATTTTAGTAGCAAGTATATATAATATGATCAAGTTATGATAGTATGAAGTATCTGTTTGACTTTTGTAGGTCACTCCTAGTTTGAGGGAGGTAGAATGCCAAGGGTTTGTATCACTGATGACTTAGCCAACATTTCCAGAAGAAAGTTCAACTCAGGTAAGTTTTAATGTTAATTGAATTATTTTGTAAACATATATTTTCTACTGGAAGTATTTAACATTAAATAGTATAACTCGTAGATCAATCTCATGTTCGAAAATATATACAGGTCAGAGTCAACATTGGTGGCATTGTTCCTACGCTACCAAGGACATATATTAGGTCTCTTGTCCGCGGGAGGAGACAAAGAGGTGAGGTATATGAGAGTTCAATTTTAGTTTAAATTTTATTTATTATTGTTGACTATGATTCTGAATTTTAATCTAACTTGGGGTTTCACTTTTGTGTTTGAATATAGGATCCATCAGAGCCAAAGAGTACTTCAAAGAGGCTACATTTTGATGATCCACCAGTAGAATAGGATGTCCTAAAAAAAATTTAGTTGAACTTCTTATTTTGAGATGTCATATGACACATTTTGAGATGGTGTATGTCACATTGTATCTAAATATGTTGACATGTAAATATGTATAGAATTATTGTTCATTTTGATATATATGAAACTTGATATTCAATACAATTTGTTAATTGTGTGTTCATTTATTCATTGTTAGTATGTAAATATGCTTGTGTGTATGTACTCATGTGTACGATTTATGCCTTAAGTATATTCATGTATATTCAAGTACATTCTTCATAACCTAAATTCATGTGTATGGGATACGTGCATGACTTAAGTGAATTCATGTGGTATGCTTTATAAAATATGTGCTACATGTATGCTTCATGACTTAATCAAATTTATGTGTACGTTTTATGTGCAACGTGTGTTCACACGTGTAATTCATCTTTTAAGTGAATTCAAAATTTATGTGCTACATTGTATTCATGTGTATCTGATGCTCTCAACCAAGAAAATATGATGTAGAGCCCTCTAATATCCCCTCATGGAACTCAACTCAACTTGAGGATTCTACAAGCATCTTGGAATCTACTCAAGGAGTTAGTCTTAACTCAAGGGTCAAATAGAGTGCTACCTAGTGCCTCCACCATACCCAAACGCTAACTAGACCTCTCACCTTGATCCCAACACCATAGATCATCTTATCATGGTCTATTTACCATGTTCCAACTTCCCATTCATTCCAATCACCTCAATTTTAACCATTTCTCTTATATAGCCTTTCTAGGCCTATCTAGTAGCCCTACAAACACTGAAATTGGCAAATTACTCTCGAAATCTCCAAACAACCTGACAAGATATTTACATTTTCTAATACCCTTTTTAGATTTACTAAATTCATATCAATCTCAGTCCTTCATCATTTATCTGGTGAAGACTTTCTCCACCCTCTAGCTCTCCATCTAGGCCTAATTAGCCCTTGCTCAAAGAAGCAACTCCTATCCCCGCTTATCTCCAGGACATGTGAACATATCATCATCTATCTTTAGTTGTGCAAGTTTTTTCTTTCCTCATACACAATGTACTAACCCCTAATTTGATCTCTCATCATTCCCTTGTGGTGCAAGAACTACAAAAATTTGTCCTGGCTGTAGAAGATTTAAAAGATGGTCGTAGTCATGTGAACAATCCATGTCATCATTTATTATAGAGACTATGAAAGATAAAGGAGTAAGATAATGTGGAACCCATGTATCAACCCACTCACTTGAATCACACTGATCCCAATCACACTGAAGACAACATGGACAATAACAAGCCAACTTTCATGTCCAAATGGCCCATGTACTAGCATATGAGCTTCAAAATTAATGCATTTTTGAAGAATCTTTCACAGTTTGACAATCCAACCTATCTCCTATTGTGCCCAACTCAACCAACCAAAAGAATCTGCATATCACTGAATCAAGAGCCCCCCTTGTGACAATCCAAACTCTCTCTCTCTCTCTCTCTCTCTCTCTCTCTCCTACTCTTAGTCCAAATGAAATTTTAATGCCACTGTCAGTTTCTAGGACATATGATGAGCGTACGGTGGTTCTACACACTACAACATTTGGGGTTGAAATTCGATGCCAATTTGGGATGCCACTACAATTTGTGTTTTTTTTGCAAGTGCTCCTGATGGTGTCATAATAGCGATGATGATGTCATAATTGTGACATCATTTGGTTATAAACAAAAAAGAAAGAAAAAGAAAGTTCCATTTGTAAGTTTTGTGAATTCAAATAGCTACCACGAAGATGACACTGCACTTTTGCATGGCGCGAAGAGGACATTCAAGTTTGGTGTGCACGAAGAGGCCGACACCATGTGGGAAGAGGGCACTGGCACTTGAGGTAGGAATTCGAGCTTTGTCTTCTCATTAAATCAATTTCATTTTGATGGCATTTGTTGATTTAATGGCACGATATGAATGCTAATAGTGGCATTGTTTACATCTTAGCATTTGGAATGCTTGATGACCCATGAGCTTTGAGAGTTAGGGCATCATTGATATTAATTTCAAGGCATTGTGTGAAGTGTTTGATCTATCTTTATTTGTTTTGCTGTTGATATTCACTATGTGGTACTCCCTGTTTATGATCATTTCATGAGAAAATGTCTTGGTGGCTCGTGGGCTGCAAGCTAGGGCATCATACATTGTTTATGAGCTCACTGTTTAATATTGGCTTGTTTACATCTTTTCATTTGGAATGCTTGATGACCCACGAGCTTTGAGAGCTAGGGAATTGTTGCTATTACCTTCAAGGCATTGTGTGAAGTGATTGATCTCTCTTTATTTGTTTTTTTGTTAATATTCACTATTTGGTACTCCCTATTTATGATCATTTCATGAGGAAATGTCTTGATGGCTCGCGGGCTGCAAGCTAGGGAATCATACATTGTTCATGAGCTCATTGTTTAATACTGGCATTGTTTACATCTTTTCATTTGGAATGCTTGATGACCTACGAGCTTTGAGAGCTAGGGAATTGCTTCTATTACCTTCAAGGCATTGTGTGAAGTGTTTGATCTCTCTTTATTTATTTTTTTGTTGATAGTCACTATGTGGCACTCCTCATTTATGATCATTTCATGAGGAAATGTCTTGATGGATCGCGGACTGCAAGCTAGGGCATCATACATTGTTCATGAGCTCACTATTTAATATCTGGCATCATGCAAACATACATTAATACAGTTACTATTTTGAATTTGAGCTTGGGCATCTCGCAATGTTATTGTTGTCATTGCATGCTTGCTACTGTTGTGCACCATATATTGTTTTATACACTATTTATTTCATTGAGACCATGAGCTTGACATTTGTAATGTATTTTTTTTATTGGATTAATGCTATCATGTTGTTGAGTCTGTGTATGGCTTGACTATGCACATGCTTGTAATGTATAGATGATGATCAATAATATGGTGCCAGGCATTGCTTAGATCCTTTGGATCTAACCCCATCTTTTCCTTCCTTGTAGGTTTTGGATTATACAAGAACATACTGGATTGAACCCCAGGTCAAGACTTCATTACTTCAGGCAATGTTTGGTACCTTCATTATTTATGTTCATCTACTTATGTATGTTTGCATTCATTCATATTCTTCTCAAATTTGGCTATTAGTGACCATATAGGACCATTCTTGATGTTTTTGGGTCATTTGATGAAAAGATGTAAATAGGGACATCAGTAATAGGGATATATTAAGATTTATATTGTAAGTAAAAACATTACATAGTGGCATTCAAATTAAGTACAATATGAATTCACATGCTTTTAATTATGATACACTTTTGAAATTATCACTCATTGGTCATTTGACAATTCAAGATATAAGTATCAAAATATAAACTATTGTAAAAGGAAGAAACACATATGTATCATCATTTAATACAAAATATAAAAGTATCCCACATACACACAGTTGCTATTATAACAACCATCCTCTAATCCCATGGTGTACTAGTCTCAAGGTAAGAACAATTTACTTAAGCCATCATATAAGTATCATCCTAAAGTTTAAATAGACATTGACTATGGATATACAACACCAAGCCATAATAAATTATAGAGTTTCACTGCAATTTCTATGTCCACTTACAATCATCCTACTACTTACACTGCAATTTCTATGTCCACTTACAAAAATAAATTATAGAGTTTCACTGCAATTTCTATGTCCACTGCCATTAAAATATATCACTCCTCTTGTTATATATGCATCCTTCTCATTAAGTGTTGCGATTAAAATATATCACTCCTCCTGTTATATAATGTATATGCATGCTTGTTTAAAATGCCATACTTGTTGCTCTTAAATATTATTACCATTTCACTCAAATTTACATGACATTAAAGCCAAGCCCAAAATGTATACATACATGTAAGTATAGGAGAAGCTGGATTCTGCAACTATTGAAAAAAAAAAAACTATACCAATAGCAGCTTATGAGACTATACTTGTGCTTACCACACCATACCTCAACATCATAATGCTTATCATTTTCAAGCTTCAGTGAGACTTCATAAGTCACGCATTGTTCGCAAATTTGTACACAATGCTGATTTAGGCTGGAGGTAAACTACATGTGTCATGTAAACAACATGGTTGAATGCAATCTCTTTTGCGCATTTTCAAGATTTTTCCCACCAATATAAGCGTAAATAATGCATTGAACATAATCTACGAACACTGTGTGGTATGAAGTCTCGCTGAAGCTTGAAATATATCACTCCTCATGTTATTGTCAAAATTAAATTCAAATATTTATCAAAACATTTATTCTTGTAGAATTAAGATATCCTCATCTCAATAATAAAATAATATTGCATAATAGCTTTTGAATCACATTAACACACACCCATGTTCTGTAGCATAGTTCAATTTAGAAGTGTATGGCTTGACTATGCACATGTATAATTATAGATGAGGATCAGTAATAGGGTGCTAGGCATTGCTTAGATCCTTTGGATCTAACCCCATCTTTTCCTTCCTTGTAGGTTTTGGATCATACAAGAGCATACTGGATTGAACCCCAGTCAACACTTCATTACATTAGGCAATGTCTGGTACTTTCATTATTTATGTTCATCCACTTATGTATGTTTTCATTCATTCATATTCTTTTGAATTTTGGCTATTAGCGACCATATATGATGATTCTTGATGTATTTGGGTCATTTGATGAAAAGATGTAAAAGTTTCTTAAAAGTTTATATTTTTTATTTCAATTTTTAAAATCATAAAATGAATAAAATTTAAAGATAAAAAATTAAGATAATCTTTGTCTTCACTTTAAAAAAAAACATAAAGCTCATAAAGCATGGTAAAAACATAAAACTCATAAAGCATGGTAAAAGAGGGCCCTAATTGTGGTAAAATGGGAAAGTTGCCACCTTGCACTGCTCTTCATATGGTAGCTGCTAAGGAATTATGTTATAAAATTTCAAGGCATGAAATTTCATACTTTTTGACATCATACTTTTTTCTCCTTAGCATTTAGTTTACAATGTGTCAGAGAGTCGAAGAAAATATATGTATAGTTATAAAATTTCATGCCTTGAAATTTGGCATGAAATTTTATAACATAGTTCCTTAGCATTTGATCTTTATATGGAAGCCATGACTTGAGGTAGGCATTTGAGATTTGTCTTCTCATTAACTCAATTTCATTTTGATGGCATTTGTTGATTTAATGGAAAAATATGAATTTTAATACTGACATTGTTTACATCTTTGCATTTGGAATGCTCGATGACCCGCGAGCTTTGAGAGCTAGGGCATCATTGCTATTACCTTCAAGACATTGTGTGAAGTGTTTGATCTCTCTTTATTTGTTTTGTTGTTGATATTCACTATGTGATACTCCCCGTTTATGATCATTTCATGAGGAAATATCTTGATGGCTCGCGGGTTGCAAGCTAGGGCATCATACATTGTTCATGAGCTCACTATTTAATACTAGCATTGTTTACATCTTTTCATTTGGAATGCTCGATGACCCATGGGCTTTGAGAGCTAGGGCATCATTTCTATTACCTTCAAGGCATTGTGTGAAGTGTTTGATCTCTCTTTATTTGTTTTGTTGTTGATATTCACTATGTGGTACTCCCTATTTATGATCATTTCATGAGGAAATGTTTTGATGGCTTGCAGGCTGCAAGCTAGGGCATCATACATTGTTTATGAACTCACTGTTTAATACTGGCATTATTTACATCTTTTCATTTGGAATGCTTGATGAACCACAAGCTTTGAGAGCTAGGGAATCATTGCTATTACCTTCAAGGCATTGTGTGAAGTTTTTTAATCTCTCTTTATTTATTTTGCTGTTGATATTCACTATGTGGTATTCCTCCTTTACGATCATTTCACGAGGAAATGTCTTGATGGCTCGCGGGCTACAAGCTAGGGCATCATACATTTTTTATGAGCTCACTGTTTAATACTGACATTGTTTACATCTTTTTATTTGGAATGTTTGATGACCTGCGAGCTTTGAGAGCTAGGGCATCATTTCTATTACCTTCAACAAGGCATTGTGTAAAGTGTTTGATCTCTCTTTATTTGTTTTGTTGTTGATATTCACTATGTGGTACTCCCCGTTTATGATCATTTCATGAGGAAATGTCTTGTTGGCTCGTGGGCTGCAAGCTAGGGCATCATACATTGTTCATGAGCTCACTGTTTAATACTGGCATTGTTTACATCTTTTCATTTGGAATGCTCGATGACCTATGAGCTTTGAGAGCTAGGGCATCATTTCTATTACCTTCAAGGCATTGTGTGAAGTGTTTGATCTCTATTTATTTGTTTTTATGTTGATATTCACTATGTGGTACTCCCCGTTTATGATCATTTCATGAGGAAATGTCTTGATGGCTTGCGGACTGCAAGTTAGGGCATCATACATTATTTATGAGCTCACTGTTTAATACTGGCATTGTTTACATCTTTTCATTTGGAATGCTTGATGACCTGTGAGCTTTAAGAGCTAGGGCATCATTGCTATTACCTTCAAGGCATTGTGTGAAGTGTTTGATCTCTCTTTATTTGTTTTGTTGTTGATATTCACTATGTGATACTCCCCGTTTATGATCATTTTATGAGGAAATATCTTGATGGATCACGGGCTGCAAGCTAGGGCATCATACATTGTTTATGAGCTCATTGTTTAATACTGGCATTGTTTACATCTTTTCATTTGGAATGCTTGATGACCTGCGAGCTTTGAGAGCTAGGGCATTGTTTCTATTACCTTCAACAAGGCATTGTGTGAAGTGTTTGTTCTCTCTTTATTTGTTTTTCTGTTGATATTCACTATGTGGTACTCCCCATTTATGATCATTTCATGAGGAAATGTCTTGATGGTTCGCAGATTGCAAGCTAGGGCATCATACATTGTTCATGAGCTCATTGTTTAATACTAGCATTTAAAACATCTTTTCATTTGGAATGCTTGATGACCCGCGAGCTTTGAGAGCTAAGGAATCATTTCTATTACCTTCAAGGTATTGTGTGAAGTGTTTGATCTCTCTTTATTTTTTTTGATGTTGATATTTTGATGCAGGAGCATCTTGGGTCTTGGAGCAATCTTGCATCAACCAAAAACATTTCCTAATTTTTGTACCTGTTTGTTGTTTTTTTCTTTATAATTGTTGTATTTGTTGGTTTCATGGTGTGAAAATCTTACATTATGCTAAGGACCTATTTGGGAACCTTCTCCTATGAGCACATAAAGTTTGGATGGACTGTTTCATAGTTACAGTTGTTTTCCTTGCCGTCGGAACCGCGTTTTCCTACAATTTTGGTGTTGATTTTTCATAGTGGATATCTTGATCCATAAGGAATCAGCCTTTTCTCTCTTAAGGAATTTTAGAGGACCTAAACTAATATCATTTCCCAAGAGCACAAGACCTAATTCATTATGAGTATAAAGTTATGCCCATTTTTCTCAGGGACCTATTTTCTGCTAGTTTTCGGGTGAAATGTGTGGTGTTTCTTCTTACGCACTTACGTGTGATAAAATGGGACATTTCACCCTTAAATGAATATTTTTGGATCATGTAAGGACCTAAATCCAAAGGCACATCAATTTATATTAATTCTAGCATTAGTTTTGGTTTAAATCTTCCAGACTGGACCTATAATGTAATTAAATGCCTGACTGGCTGACCTGTGGCTTAGCTGGCTATATAAGGAGTCTATATTGATGTAGTAGGGAATCAAGGAGATCTAAGAAGGATGACCATCAAGATACATCATTGGAGACAAAGATAGGGTGCGAGCTGTAATTCTGATTTCATAATTCTCATTTTATAAGGCCGAAACCCGGAAGGCCTCACATTTGGGCATGTTGAAAGAAATAATATAATTCTCTATTGTTGCTACCAGTTGATTGCCTCATATCCATTGTGAATTCATTACTTTCATGTGATATTATATTTCTTCTATTGTGTAACTCTGAGTAGGGCTTGTTTGTGGATTCAAGTGGAGTCAATTCTGCTTGATTCTGCTTGTATCTACCCTGCCCCTACGTCAAGTGGTATCAAAGCGAGTTCTTTCTTGTGGATTGGATCATGGAGAACTTTATTGGATTGGTTGTAGGGTGGTAGATTTGAGATCTGATCTATAACTTGTAGAAGGTTACTATCTTGCTAGAACCTGATTGTCAAGATGGTTCGTGGTAGAGGAAATGATAATGCTATTATGGATATGTTGAGGCAAATTGCAACTAGGCTTGAAGCTGTAGAGACAACCCAGAGAAGATGAGCACATCTTGAAGATGTTAGTGATGAAGAAGAAGAAGCAGCACCAAATGCTAAACCTGAAGTTGAACAAGATGAGGAAAGACTTTTGAGAGTTTTGTCTAAGGCTAACTCTAGACCTGCAGTTGAAGTTGCTTGCTATGATGGAAGACTTGAGACTGATACGCTTTTGGATTTGATCTCTGAGATGGATAAATACTTTGAGTATGAAGGTACTCCTAATAATAAGAAGGTGAAAATAGCAGTCACAAAGTTGAAAGGTCATGCATCTCTTTGGTGGGATCATTTACAAACTGAGAGACAGAAGAGAGGAAAAGAAAAGATCAAGACATGGATGAAGATGCTTGGAAAGATGAAGAAGAAGTTTCTTCCAACTGACTACCAAGTTATTTTGATGAGAAAGATGCAAAATTAGAGGCAAAAGGACATGAGTGTGAAAGAATATACTGAGGAATTTTACAAATTGGATATCAGATCTGGACATGTGGATGATGAAGTTGAGAAAGTGGCTAGATATCTAAATGGCCTGAGGACATCTATTCAAGATGAGATCAATTATGTGAAGATAGATAGTGTGGAAGAAGCATACCAATTTTCTTTGAAGGCTGAAGAGAGATTGACAAAGAGACATGAACAAAGAGAAAGAGGAAGAGGTGGTAGATTTCAGAGAAGTAGATGCAGATCTTATGGAGAAAGTAGTAGATCTGAAAATTAAGTACAAGATAAAGGATGGAAAGATGAACCTGCTAAAAGAGGTAACTACTCTAGAGGTAGCTATACTAGTTACTCTAGGAATAACAATAATGGGAAAAGAGAAGAGAGATCTTGGTTTAAAGGTACTTGTTACAAATGTGGTGAAGAAGGACATAGAGCTTTTGAATGTACTAACTTTGGAAAGAAGACTAGAGGTAATGGCAGAAATAATTTGGCTTGTGAAGAAGTTGAGGAAATGTCTAATGAACCTGAACATGGTGAGAACTTGATGTTAAGAAGGATCTTGTGGAATGAAGAAGCTGATGAGGAACCTGTTTTGAGGAAAAGTTTATTCAAAACCAGATGTAAGATCACTGATAAATGTTGCAAGGTAATCATTGATAGTGGAAGTTCTGATAATTTGGCATCTGAAGAGCTGGTTAACAAGTTGTAGTTCCAGAGATTGAAACATCCTAAGCCTTACCATATTTCTTGGATCCAGAAGGAGCATAAACTACTTGTAAGTGAACAATGCCTTGTTAAATTCAGAATTGGGAATTATCATGATGAAGTCTTGTGTGATATTATGCCTATGGATTGTTGTCATATTCTTTTGGGTAGACCTTGGCAGTATGATAGGAAAGCTTTACATGATGGTAGATTGAATCAATATACTATTTGGATGGATGGAAAGAAACAAGTATTGTTTCCTTTGATAGAGAAGTTTGATGAAAGTCACTGTACTACAGTCAGAGTATGCTTGTTTGATGGTAAAACATTTACAAGAGAAATGAAAGAACAAAATATTTGCTTTTCATTAAAGCATAAAAGTGGACAGTCAAATAAGGTTGTTGATGCCTTGAGCCGAAGAAGAAGTTTTCTGACAGAGATGAGAGTTGAGGTACTTGGTTTTGATGATTTGAAGTGTTTGTTTGAGACTGACATTGATTTTGCAGAACCTTGGAAAGATTTTAAGGAACACACAGTGAGTGATAAGTGGACTGATTATTTCATTCAAGAAGATATGTTGTTTAAAGGAGTTTAGTTGTGCATACCTAGAGGATCTATGAGAGAGAACATAATAAAGGAGAAACATAGTGGTGGACTTGCTGGACATTTTGGGATTGATAAGACTATGAATTTGATTTTAGAAAGATACTTTTGGCCATAGATTTACAGAGATGTACAGAGAATGGTTAGAGGATGTAGAATTTTCTAAACAGCAAAAGGAACTAGTCAGAATTCGGGATTGTATACACCTTTGCTTGTACCTAATAGACCTTGGGAAGATGTGAGTATGGAATTTGTTCTTAGATTGCCTAGAACTCAAAGAAGTAATGATTCTATTTTGGTAGTGGTTGACAGATTTTCTAAGATGGCTCATTTCATACCTTGTAAGAAGACATCTGATGCATTGCATGTAGCTGAATTATTCTTCAAGGAAGTGGTAAGATTGCATGGTTTGCCTAAATCTATTGTTTCAGACAGAGATACTAAGTTTATTGGTTACTTTTGGAGAACACTTTGGAAGAAGATGAATAATGATTTGAAGTTTAGTTCTACATTTCACCCTCAGACAAATGGACAGGCTAAAGTTGTGAATAGAAGTTTGAGAAACTTGTTGAGATGTTTAGTTGGAGATAAACCTGCTAATTGGGATTTAGTTTTGGCACAAGCAGAGTTTGCTTATAATAACTCAGTGAATAGAAGTACTAAGAGGACACCATTTGAGATTGTTACTGGATTTCATCCTAAGGGAACCATAGAGTTGAGAGATTTACTGAGACAAGAAGAGGTGCTAAAGCTGATCATTTTGCAGTATACATGAGAACTTTACATGATGAAGTTAAAAAGGATTTGGAGGACAGTAATCTGAAATATAAATAGAGAGCAGACAAGAGAAGGAGACGTAAATATTTTGAAGTTGGAGATGAGGTTATGATTCATTTGAAAAAGAATAGATTTCCATTTGGTACCTACAACAAGCTGAAAATGAAGAAGTTTGGACCTTGTAAGATTCTAAAGAAGTTTGACAGTGGAAATACTTATGAAGTGGAATTACCAGAGGACATGGATATATCACCTATATTCAACATTGCTGATATATTTGAGTACTTTGAATAAAATGATGAGATAGAAGATGATCTGGATTATCCTAAGAAGAATAGAGACAACATTGAGAAGATCTTGAATAGCAGAGTTGGCAAAAGTACAAGAGGAAAATACTACATGGAATATCTAGTTCAGCAGAAAGATAAGCCAGTTGAAGATAGTTCATGGATTACACAAGCTGAGTTGGATCTTTATGATTTAGGTTAGAATATGAGAATTTCTTGATGTGGACATTAGTTCTTTATTTACCCCAGGTGTCTGATGCAGGAGCATCTTGGGTCTTGGAGCAATCTTGCATCAACCAAAAACATTTCCTAATTTTTGTACCTGTTTGTTGTTGTTTTCTTTATAATTGTTGTATTTGTTGGTTTAATGGTGTGAAAAGATTAAATTATGCTAAAGAATTATTTGGGAACCTTCTCCTATGAGCACATAAAGTTTGGATGGACTGTTTCATAGTTACAACTATTTTCCTTGCCATCGGAACCGCATTTTCCTGCAGTTTTGGTGCTGATTGTTCATAGTGGTGATCTTGATCCATAAGGAATCAGATTTTTCACTCTTAAGGAATTTTATAGGACCTAAATTAATATCATTTCCCAAGAGTGCAAGACCTAATTCATTATGAGTAAAAAGTTATGCCCATTTTTCTCGGGGACCTATTTTCTGCCAATTTTCGGGTGAAATGTGAGGTGTTTCTTCTTGCGCACTTACGTGTGATCAAATGGGACCTTGCACTATTAAATGAATATTATTGGGTCATTTAAGGACCTAAATCCAAAGGCACATTAATTTATATTAATTCTAGCATTAGTTTTGTTTTAAATCTTCCAGACTAGACCTATAATGTAATTAAATGCCTGACTGGCCGACCTGTGGCTTAGCTGGCTATATAAGGAGTCTATATTGATGTAGTAGGGAATGAAGGAGATCTAAGAAGGATGATCATCAAGATACATCATTAGAGACAAAGATAGGATGTGAGCTGTAATTCTGATTTCATAATTCTCATTGTATAAGGTTGAAACCCGGAAGGCCTCACAGTCGGGCATGTTGAAAGAAATAATATTATTCTCTGTTGTTGCTGCCAGTTGATTGCCTCATATGCATTGTGAATTCATTACTTTCATGTGATATTATATTGCTTCCATTGTGTAACTCTGAGCAGGGCTTGTTTGTGGATTCAAGTGGAGTCAATTCTGCTTGATTCTGCTTGTATCTACCCTGCCCCTACATCATATTCACTATGTGGTACTCCCCATTTATGATCATTTCATGAAGAAATTTCTTTATGGATCATGGGATGGAAGCTAGGGCATCATACATTATTCATGAGCTCAATTTTTAATACTGGCATTGTTCATGAGCTCACTGTTTAATATTTGGCATCATGCAAACATACATTAATACACTTACTGTTTTGAATTTGAGCTCAGGCATCATGCAATGTTATTGATGTCATTGCATGCTTGCTATTGTTGTGCACCATATATTGTTTTATACACTATTTATTTCATTGAGATCATGAGCTTGGCATTTGTAATGTATTTTCTATTATTGGATCAATGTTACCATGTTGTTGAGTCTGTGTAAGACTTGCAAGTTTTTACCCCAAAATTTATCAGTAATAAAATAGGGACATCAGTAATAAAATAATACACTTACTATTTTGAATTTGAGCTTAGGCATCATGCAATGTTATTGTTGTCATTGCATGCTTGCTGCTATTGTGCACCATAAAAACAACAAGAATGCAATGTTATGAAATTTTGGGATTAAATTTGTGAGTTTGTATACTTTCTCCATTTTAAACTAGCCCATGACTTCAAAGGAGGAATTATGAAATTTAGTTGTAGGTGGTTATCTCTTCTATAATGATAGAGGAGTCAAAGTTAATGATCAATGGGGTTTCTACTATTAGATCATACATATATTAATACACTTACTATTTTGAATTTGAGCTCGGACATCATATATTGTTTTATACACTATTTATTTCATTGAGACCGTGAGCTTGGCATTTGTAATGTATTTCCTGTTATTGGATTAATATTGCCATTTTGTTGAGGTTGTAGATCTCCTTTTACTGATCTTGTATAAACAACATATATACCATGTTGACTCGCAACCCATGAGGTGTTGCTTGATAACACATTTGACATCATACTTTTTTATCCATTTTGGTCTTGATTTACTCACTGCATGCATATGTTTCCTGAGTGCACATGTTTTGTAGCATAGTTCATTTTAGAAGTGTATGGCTTGACTATGCACATGCATAATTGTAGATGAGGATCAATAATAGGGTGCCAGGTATTTCTTAGATCCTTTGGATCTAACCCCATCTTTTCCTTCCTTGCAGGTTTTGGATCATACAAGAGCATACTGGATTGAACCCCAGGTCAACACTTCATTACTTTAGGCAATGTTTGGTACTTTCATTATTTATGTTCATCCACTTATATGTGTTTGCATTCATTCATATTCTTCTGAAAGTTGGCTATTAGTGACCATATATGACCATTGTTGATGTTTTTGGGTCATTTGATGAAAAGATGTAAATAGGGATATCTTAATCTTTATGAGCTCAAATTCAAAATAGTAAGTGTATTATTTTATTATTGATGTCCCTATTTTATGACTGATGTCCCTATTTTGAAGTGTTTGATCATTTCTATTACCTTCAAGGCATTGTGTGAAGTGTTTGATCTCTCTTTATTTGTTTTGTTGTGCATATACCTTCTCTGATCAACTCTGATATGCACAGGTGATGAACATTCATATTTTCCTAAGTAGTACTTTGAGCTTTCCTACCAACACATGTACTATTGTGAAAATCATCACAAGTCCATTTGTTGCAGGAAAGCTCATAGTACACATGTCTAGATGTCTGCATGTTTTTCACCTGTTCATATACCAAATGGTGAATGCTCAATTGTTGTAATGGAAAAGCATTAGAACCATCCATATAGGACCTTCATTATTTATGTTCATCCACTTATGTATGTTTGCATTTATTTATATTCTTCTGAAAGTTGGCTATTAGCGACCATATAGTACCATTCTTGATGTTTTTGGGTCATTTGATGAAAAGATGTGAATAGGGACATCAGTAATAAAATAGGGATTGTTGTCATTGCATGCTTGCTGTTGTTGTGCACCATATATTGTTTTATACACTTTTTATTTCATTGAGACTGTGAGCTTGGTTTTTCTTTTAGAAGTGTATGGCTTGACTATGCACATGCATAATTGTAGATGATGATCAGTAATAGGATGCCATTCATTGCTTAGATATTTTTTTATCTAACCCCCATCTCTATTTTCTTTGTAGGTTCTAAATCACACAAGATCATGCAAGAGTACAGGCAAGAGTTTTAATTTGTAGGTTCTAAATCACACAAGATCATCTAATAATGCAAACTAGGGTATTGTAGTCACTCATCTAGTAATTAGTTCCCCAAACCATTACTAAGGATTGAACATAAGTATAAGTCCCCAAACCTATTGTTCTATGTGTATAAAACAATATATGGTGCACAACAACAACAAGCATGCAATGACAACAATACTATTGCATGATGTCCGAGCTCAAATTCAAAATAGTAAGTGTATTAATGTATGATCTAATAGAAGCAACCTCATTGATCATTACCTTTCACTCCTCCATCATTATAAAAGAGATAACTACCTGCAACTAGGGCATCATGCATTGTTTATGAGATCACTATTTGAGTACCTCATGTCCCTATTTGATTGGCCAGTGATCAAATAGTGAGCTCATAAATAATGCATGATACCCTAGCTTGCAGCCCGCAAGCCATCAAGACATTTCCTCATGAAATGATCATAAATGGGGAGTACCACATAGTGAATATCAATAACAAAACAAATAAAAAGAGATCAAACACTTCACACAATATATGTTGTTTTATAAGATTTTATTAAGACTAAATCTATTGTTTATGAGCTCATTGTTTGAGCACCTCATGTCCCTATTTGATTGGCCGGTGCTCAAACAGTGAGCTCATAAATAATGCATGATGCCCTAGCTTGTAGCCTGCAAGCCATCAAGACATTTCCTCATGAAATGATCATAAACAAGGAGTACCACATAGTGAATATCAACAACAAAACAAATAAAGAGAGATCAAACACTTCACACAATGTATGTTGTTTTATAATATTTTATTAAGACTAAATATATTGTTTTATGAGCTCACTGTTTGAGAACCTCATGTCCCTATTTGATTGGTCAGTGCTCTATTTGTTATATTGATGCTTTTAGATCAAATAGGGACATCAGTAATAAAATAATACACTTACTGTTTTGAATTTGAGCTCATAAAGATTAAGATATCCTACTATTTTGAATTTCTATGTGCTTTGAGCAAATGAAATTTTTGTAATTTTGAAAAAGAAAGTGTCATTTGTAATTTTTGTGAATTAGAAGAGCTTCCATGAAGATGACACTACACTTTTGTGTGGCGCAAAGAGGGAATTCAAGTTTGGCATGCGTGAAGAGGCTGACACCGTGTGGAAAGAGGGCACTAGTAGTTGAGGTAGGCATTCAAGCTTTATCTTCTCATTAACTAAGTTTCATTTTGATGGCATTTGTTGATTTAATGGCACAATATGAATGTTAATAGTGTGCATTGTTTACATCTTAGCATTTGGAATGCTCGATGACCTGCGAGCTTTGAGAGCTAGGGCATTGTTGCTATTACCTTTAAGGCATTGTGTGAAGTGTTTGATCTCTCTTTATTTGTTTTCTTGTTGATATTCACTATGCGGTACTCCGTGTTTATGATCATTTCATGAGGAAATGTCTTGATGGCTCACGAGCTACAAGCTAGGGCATCATACATTGTTCATGAGCTCACTGTTTAATATCTGGCATCATCAAAACATACATTAATACAATTACTATTTTGAATTTGAGCTCAGGCATCATGCAATGTTATTGTTGTCATTGCATGCTTGATGCTGTTGTGCACCATGTATTATTTTATACACATTTTATTTCATTGAGACAGTGAGCTTGGCATTTGCAATGTATTTTTTGTTATTGGATTAATGCTATCATGTTGTTGAGTCTATGTATGGCTTGACTATGCACATGCTTGTAATGTATAGATGATGATCATTAATATGGTGCCAGACATTGCTTAGATCCTTTGGATCTAACCCCATCTTTTCCTTCCTTGTAGGTTTTGGATCATACAAGAGCATACTGGATTGAATCCCGGGTCAACACTTCATTACTTCAGGCAATGTTTGGTACCTTCATTATTTATGTTCATCCACTTATGTATGTTTGCATTCATTCATATTCTTTTGAAAGTTGGCTATTAGTGACCATATAGGACCATTCTTGATGTTTTTGGGTCATTTGATGAAAAGATGTAAATAGGGACATCAGTAATAAAATAGGCCATGTAAATGGTACCAGGCCAACCCAATCAGCCCAACAAAATGTGGCATGTTTATCTTTGTCAAATACACTCATTCACCATTTTTTTCTTTTGGTGCTCCTAATGAGCATAGAGAGAGGCTAGAGAATCTTACAAGCCTAAAATGTTGGTATATCACTATATGGCCTCATAATTACTAAGCCAAAGGGGTTTTTTGATTTGAAAGACTTAGCAGCCTACAGGGTCATTTTCTTTTCTGTTGAGTTAACAGGACGTCTGCTAGAAATATTATGACTACGCATCCCTCTACTCATCTCTTTAGTTTTTGTTTTCGTATATTTTACCATCTGACATTCCTTTTCAGTAAGAGATGGCTGTGAAAAAAGATATTTCTATTTTTCATTTTGAGAAGATCCAGAGTGATTTTGAGTCATAGAGGAAATGCCCCGATCCTTCCACAAGTGCTATTCCAATGATTTTTGATCACTTGACAAACATAAAATTATTTGTTGAGTTGAAAAGAAAATCAACAAAAGACGCTGAAAATAAAGTAAAAAATTTGAAGGTTTCTTCTCAACGTAAGTAAAATCCTTTCCCTCAATGAAATATTGATGTCTTTCCAAACTCATTTCTCCCAAATTATGGGAAAATCTAAACTTACCATTTGAATAACCACAAGTTTTTATTTGTATGCAGGCCATTCCTCTGAGAGTCAAGAACATTTCCATCCATCTCTTACCGAAAAGGAATGTCAGATGGTGGAATCTATGAAAACAAAAATTGAAGAGATGAGCAGAGGGATGCGCAGTCATAATTTTTCTTTATGTGTGTCTCGCAATCCTTGAAAAACCACAACCTAGGGTGCTTCATAGCATATCATCTAAGCCATGTACCAGTTACAACCGCTACTCCTATAGGGTATTCTAATTCTTCACCATCGATAATTGAGTGATCTAATTTCTTTTTTGCCTCAACACGACACACATAAAGAACATGCACATAAACACAACAAATGAGAAACATAAATGTAGATATCACAACAGCTGAGAAACATAAATGTAGATATCCAAAAAATTGTGACCATGATGCCTACATTTATGTTTATCAGCTATTGTGTCCCAAGACCCCTTATGACCCTTTACGACCCTTTATGATCCCTAAGAATACATCTTAGAGGTCTTAAAATGTCATAAAGGGTCATAAGAGGCTCCTAGGAGGAGTTAGATGAGCTTCCATCTTCACGTGGTTGGCCCTGTTAAGTAGAGAATGTTAAACTATTCTCGAAACAAAGAGAAGCTTAATAATTTAAGATCTCAATCCACGTACGACAAATATATCGATCTATCTCAATGGCTACCAAATCAACATATCTCTACCAAGAACCCAGTCGCAAAGAAACACCACAGACCACACCATGAACGCGCTGTGAAGAGGCATCCAATGTCTCATAAGTTGCATCAAATGACCCACTTTCTGTAATCTAAGTCTCTCAACTCAGTTCACCAAGAAGAAGACTTCTCCCAAGTCATCATGGACACCATAGTGATCTACAAATCTCCAATGTGCAAGTTCTGCATGTTGCTCTTTTGACATCACATCTAACTCAATAATCCACGAGCCGCTACCGAATCTACTACAAAATCATCTCCGAATGATCTATAACCAAATCACGAACAGGAACCAGATCTGCAAGAACACCCTTCTAAATCGATACCAGCTTGATCGACAAATATATATATATATATATATATATATATATATATATATATATATATATATATATATATATATATATATATTTAAAAATTGATTAACGTTGCATTAGCGATGGCCATAAACAACAACGACTATCTGTCAAAACAATCCAACATCCAACCGTTGCATGTACAACATTGCTATCATTGAAAAACTATAAACGACGGATAGTCATCGTAAACTTCTGACGGGTATCCATCAGATGCACAACATCGATGTCGTTAAAAATACAAATGATGTATATCCATTGCACACTTCCGACGGGTATCCATTGCACTAATAGCATCTTCGTCGACACACAAATTACAAATGACGGTAACCTGTCGGACGATTCTGATGAGTTGCCATCATTTTTATTTTTGTGCGACGGATAGGTGTTAGAATTGGGACGGCCACAAATAGGTTCGATGCCAAGTTTTCCTTGTTGGCATCCCCTTCTTGCGACGTCCAATGTCATCGTAATTATGATGCCAATCAAAACCGTTAATTTTTCTGACTACAAAACTGCGACATCGGGTGGTGTCATTATATCAACGGTTAATCGTCCCAATTCAGATGACCTGACATCGGAAAAAGGTCTCAAATATACTAGTGACATCTGTGTGAAATATATTTTCCAGAGTTCAAAAATCAATTGATTGTATTCAATCAAGGGGAAGTCCCTTCTCTCTCTCTCTCTCTCTCTCTCTGTTAGGTATAATATTGAACATATAATATAAATATTTAATAAGTTAATATTATACTATTATACAATACAGAAATAAATGATAATAATATAATACATACTAATATAAAAATTTATATTATAATATTAATGCTATGCTATTATTATTTAATATTAATATTAAAAAAAATATTTTGTAAAATGTATTTTAAAATTAAAAAAAATACATAACACAATTAATATTACCATAAAAAAATATATTTAATATGAAACTTGAATTTGAGAAAAGTAGTGCAATTGAAATTTCAAAATAGGCGAGAAGTTTCAGATATCTGATAATATCAGATATCCAAAAATTTTGGATATTCGATTTTATCGGATATCCGATTAGGCTTGGTATTTGCTTGGGAAATACCAAATGTGGGTGGTCAACCCTTTAGGCATGTTTAGGAGATAGTTTTCGATATCAAGATTTTGACCATGTAGCTGACTACTATTTTTTCACCCAAAATTGATGAAACAAAAAGGGTTTCTTAAAGACATTATCACCTTTCCATCAATATAATTGTTGTCAAAGTTTGAGTTCGGTAAGTAATTATTACTTATTTTTCAATTGAGTTATCTTTAAAGTCATAATTGACATACTGATAGAAATGGGAATGCTAATTAAGGTGGAAATGGCGGGTGGTGGAGAGTGGCAGTCCGAGAAAGCCTTTCTCAAACTCTCCCACAACCCATTCACTCCTCACAACATCCCCCTCTTTCTCATCACCCAACACATAAACCCCACAAACAAGAAGGCAAATAGCCTCGCTAATATATTGGGAGATTGGTTTTAGATATAATCTTTAAGTATTATTTTTGGCATAGCTGTAGATTGCTTAGTCATCTCCTATGAATGTCATTGAAATATTGTGAGGCTTATTCTTTCTTTTGTTCAAACTCAGGAAAATCTTTAGAAGTGGAAAGTTTTATTGAAAGGTTAATGACCTCGAGAAAGAACATGTTTGTGTGAAATAAGATAGAAAATTTGTGACTGTTCGTAAACAACAGTGACATAATATTGTTGTGCTCAATTTGATAATTTTTTTTAAAAAAAATAAATAATTTTTCTATCACTTTTTCAACGAACAAAGATAGACATATCGATGAGAGTGCTATATAGTCGACATTTATTTCGATGATTTCTAGTCGCAATTTTGACAATAGTTGACGACTCTTCCAACCAACATTGGTCACAGAGATAAATGGTATAGCCGATAATTCTTCCACGTTGAAGCAATTATTTCGACATCGTTGCCATCGATAATTCAACCACTTTTGACGTCACAATTTTGACAGAGATTTGATGTGCCCTTCTAATTCGCTGACTGAGAATAATGAAATGAGAAATGAAATTCCTTTTTTTTTTAAAGTTATGCTTGTGTTTGTCAAAATTTCGACCACCACAGAATTTGTCAATATTTCGACAAACACGGGCATAATTTTTTTTAAAAAAAGTTTTCCTTCTATAATCTGACCAAGCAAACCTTCTTATTTTTTGGTCAAAAATTTTGGTAGAAAAATGAGGCCAAATGTACTAGTCTCTCTCTCTCTCTCTCTCTCTCTCTCTCTCTCTCTCTCCCCTTCTCTCTCTCCTACTCCTAGTCTAAATGAAATTTTTATGCCACTGTCAGTTTCTAGGACAGATGATGAGCGTACGATGGTTCTACATCTGTGTGAAATTTCTTTTCTAGAGTTCAAAAATCAATTGATTGTATTCAATCGAGGGGAAGTCCCCTCTCTCTCTCTCTCTCTCTCTCCATTAGGTATATTATTGAAAATATAATATAAATATTTAATAAGTTAATATTATATTATTATACAATACATAAATAAATATTAATAATATAATACATACTAATATAAAATTTATATTATAATATTAATGCTACGCTATTATTATTTAATATTAATATTAAAAAAAAAAATTGTAAAATGTATTTTAAAATTGAAAAAAATACACAACGCAATTAATATTACCATAAAAAATAACATTTAATATGAAACTTGAATTTGAGAAAAGTAGTGCAATTGAAATTTCAAAATAGGCGGGAAGTTTTGGATATTCGATTAGGCTTGGTATTTTCTTGGGCAATACCAAAAGTGGGTGGTCAACCCTTTAGGCGTGTTTAGGAGATAGTTTTCGATATCGAGACTTCGACCATGTAGCTGACTACTATTTTTTCACCCAAAATTGATGAAACAAAAAGGATTTCTTAAAGACATTATCAGCTTTCCATCAATATAATTGCTATCAAATTTTGAGTTCGGTAAGTAATTATTACTTATTTTTCAATTGAGTTATCTTTAAAGTCGTAATTGACATAATGATTGAAAAAAAACTATAACTTTAAAACCGTTTAACCTTTTTGAAATCTGAAACATGCGTCATATTCTATGCTTTGGCTACTATAAGGAAAAAAAATAAAATTTCAATTTTGTAAAGTTTAGAATTAGTTAAGGTGGTTAGACACGAGATTTTTTTATTTTGAAAAAGTTGTAGTAGAAAATTCATAACTAATTATTTATTTGGCAAAATATTACAAAAAAATACGTGTCACATTCATGAATGAGTCTACTACTTATATCTAGAATCTTGGGAAAATATATCATCATTTGATTGTGATTAAGGTGGTCAGACATACATGTACTTTTTATCTTTTCCCTAAAATTTTCATACTACTGCATTGAAATCTAAAATTTTGAGCAATTAGATTAAAAAAAAATTAGACAAGGGCTTGTAGTTTAGAAACTACATTCAATTTCCTATATATTCTATTCTTACAACTTTTTCACATAAGGTTTATAAGATGTTCAACTTTTTACGTCAAGTTGACTAACCCTGATTTTCTAATTTTTCATTGCCACTTAAGGCCATAGTTTGGTTTACCATGATCTTGCACATACCCATATCTTAGAGGTGGATTGTTGTGCAAGAATATTGTGGTAAAATAATTTTCAGCTAACTTCACAAGGCACAAGGAAATATACAAAAGTAAAATTCCCTTAGAAAATTTTATTTCTTCCATTTATAATCACATTAGCAAGTATCCCATAATTATGCACTAACAATGTCATAACACGATCTAGTTCTCCTAGTTTTTAGGACTTTTTAGCAACTATATTTGAATTATGTTGACTTGGTCAAAGGTTTTTTGACCCAAGTCGTATTACTACCTTTGTTCCTTTCTCAAGGGGGACATATCAAATTGGTCTTTACTACCTATGGGACTTGAAAATTTACTTGTAGATGCCTCTCGTGTCACTTGAAACTTTACTAAGTCCCCACCTCCATAGAATGATGGCATGAAATCATCCTCAACATCTTTACTAACACTTCTATCTGATATTGACTTAGTCAGTGAATGCAACACATCCATTCTAATTATTTTTCCTAGAGGGGGTTCCTGCCAACTATACAACTTTATGATAATGGTATAGTTTTCTCTCTATTTGGGAAGTCCCCAAATGAATTTATTGGGGTCCTAGGTATCACAATCATTTTGGTTGCAAGGTTTCAATTTTGGTTGTTACACTCCATGGATGCATTTGGGGCCCCCCTTGTTCCTCATTCAAATCTTTGGAGAGTTTTTGTTTCCCTCAACACATAGAATATTTTCCACACTCCTTGCTATCTTTTCCCCCTCCATTGGTTCCCCAACTTGGTCCTCTTTCTCTTCCCTTTCCCTAGCCAATACTACTAGTTAATTTTTGGTTCATCAGATCTCCATCATGCCCACATTCTTCCAAACCTCCACAAGGCCTCAATGGCTAACCCTCATGGTCCCCACAATCCAAAACCATATGGGCCTATAATGTTGGTGTTGCCTTAACCTTTTCAAATCCTTCATTTTCTATCATAAGAATGATCTTTTGAATGATAGCTTCTTCTACATTCATTTTCCCTTTCTCATATTTTGAACATTCCCACTCTAAGTGTTCTAGACACTTGCATGATTTTCTCATCTCACAGAGATGGAGAAGAAAGAGAGATCAATGACAAACTCTGTACCTACTGAGCTGAAGGTAGCAGAGACCACATCTTATGCACTAAATGGACCAATCCATATTAGTGAACTTCTCATCAAGTCATGGGATGATGAAGTGAAGACCTTTGAAGACTCCTTCCAAGACATTCTGAATCTTGTGAGTAAGCACTAAAGTCTCATATGCTTAAAATTTTGAAATTTTGTAAGTACCTTTGCCATTGATGTCAAAGGGAGAGAAAGAGAAGAGAAAAATGAGAAGAGGAAAAAGAATTAAATAAAAGAAAAAGAGAGAGAGAAAAAGAGAAAGAAAAGAAAAGTATAAATAAAAAAAAGAAGAAGAAAGGAAATGTATATAGAGAAGTAGAAGGAAGATAGTGTTTTAACACTTAGTCATTTTTCGCTAAGTGTTGCCATTAATGCCAAAGGGAGAGATTATTGGCAAGTGATATTTTGAGAGCACTATGGATCACTTTAGGGTTGTCATTTATAGAAACTTATTTTAGAGTGATAACATGAAATGAGTATAGGTATTGGAGACACAATCATGAAAATGACTAAGTATAGAATCATAATTACAGTATATTGTAGTACAATTTTGGTTAGTGAAGATAATATATGATATATTATGGCTTGGAAACTTAGAGGAAGAAATTTTGGGATATGCATGACCTTCAGTTAAGGTTGCACATGTTTTGGTGTTGATATCAATAAGATACAGTGATATGAAGGTATACTAAGACCGAGAAACAATGAAACATGGTATATGAACAGTCGCGATGATTGAGGGAAGGTTAGATAGAATGATAACAGACTAAGTCAGATGCAAGTTGTATATTGCTAACACTTTGGTAATACAAGATCATCGACTCTACATTTATCATTTGTATAAGTAATTTTTATGTTTTGTATTGTATTTGAGAGTCGACTGGATGGCAGAATTGATATAAGTATAGAGTGTTTTGTGGAAGCGATAAGTGTAAAACTATGTGATAGAGATGTATATGTGATGGATGTGAATTTGGGATATTAGTGAAGGCAGATAGCAGATGCGAGATTAGAGATTGATAGAGCTATAACTAGAACTATCAAAGCATAGAAGATGCTTGTGTAGTTCACTTACTAAAGAACACTTTTGTAACAAAATTTTGATTGTAAGAGTTGTAAGCTCACCACACCTTTAACTAGGTTTTTGTATACCCCTAATAGGGTTTTCTATTCCTCTAACAAAGAAATGTACTATGTAATACTCATCTCCTAACAGGGATTCTATATTTTAGTGCATAGTTGTGGGTACCATCCCCACCAAGGTTTTCCCTTGGCCAGGGTTTCCTCAAAAACAAATAATGGTTTTATGAGTTATGTTTTTACATTCTTTTCATTTCAGAATTTATATGGTTAATTTGCAATTGGTTGAAGTTTAATTTGAAGTGATGTAATATTGATTCACCCCCCCCCTCCCAATATTACTTAATACTAACATGGTATAGTTTTCTATCTATTTGGACAGTCCCCAAATGAATTTATTGGGGTCCTAGGTATCACAATAATTTTGGTTACAAGTTTTCAATTCTTGTTGTCACACTCCATGGATGCATTTGGGCCCCCCCTTGTTCCTCATTCAAATCTTTGGAAAGTGGATTTGGAGAGTGTTTTTTCCCTCAACACATGGAATATTTTCTAGACTCCTTGCCATCTTTTCCCCCTCCATTGGTTCCCCAACTTGGTCCTCTTTCTCTTCCCTTTCCCCAACCAATACTACTAGTTAAGTTTTGGTTCATCAGATCTCCATCATGCCTGCATTCTTCCAAACCTCCACAATGCCTCAATGGCTAACCCTCATGGTCCCCACAATCCAAAACCATATGGGCCTATAATGTCGGTGTTGTCGTAAACTTTTCAAATCCTTCATTTTATATCATAAGAATGATCTTTTGAATGATAGCTTCTTCTACATTCATTTTTCCTTTCTCATATTTTGAACATTCCCACTCTAAGTGTCCTAGACACTTTCATGATTTATATTTCTCAATTGATTGTTCAACCTTTATAGTTTATTTCCATACCCCAACATTTGAAGATAGTTTAATGTATTTTGGTAATAGCCAGCTAGGGTTCCATCAGATACAAATATTGGCATACATATTAAAATCCTTGTTCTCTACACCTTTCCTCACTATTAAAAATCTTCCAAGTTTTTTACTAATAATTTTAAGAGTGACAATATATCCCAATATTCATTTAAGGAGGATTATACAGTCTAACCCAGATAGGGACCTCATTAGTTTGAACCCTTAATGAGTTGAACTTGGTTTCCCAATCCATGATGAACAAGCCAAGCCCAACCATCAAATAAGGTCCATTATCCAACACCCATTACTTTGTTTGACCAGATTCACAGATAACTAGAAAACAAGAATTTGATAGGGTTTTCAACTCAACTTTAAAAATCCAAGAGTCAGTGCACCATTTATTTATCTTGGAAATCGTTGTCCAATCCCCCATCCATTTCATGAAAAAACTCTTTTCCCTCAACCATGAGACCAAATCATTCAAACATATATTATCAACATTGACCGATACTTGGGGTGTTTGATCAGAGACAAAAGATACCTTAGTTGATGCATCCTTATTTTTATAATTTGTCAATGTGATGACATGTTGATTCTCCTTTGGTATCCAAAATTTCTTTTCCACTTTGTTCTATCCTACTGGATCTGTTTCCAATATTTTTTTGTATCTATTACCAATTCTCGACCAAAATATATCACTACCCTACATTTTGAACTTATTCCTTGAGGGTTTTCTGACCCCTTCTCCCACTCTTCTATGAGAACTTCAGTAGTATTTGTATTTGGTGTGACCTATAATGGAATGATTTATTCTTCTTCTCTGCAAGTCCCGACCCCCCTACCTTCAAATCCCTTCTAACAAAACCTTTCCTCCTCCACCTCTCATCCCTAAGAAAAAATGAAAATACATTAGTCTTTTACACCCATCTTCAGTTGTTTCTATAAATAATATTCATGAAATATAGTTCATGAGGTATCATAAAAGTACCCTTAATTATATGAAAGTACCCTTAATCATATGAAAGTACCAAGTCTTTCAACATAAAAGACATAACCATAGTAACTAATGAAATATTAGAAAGAGCTATAAGTTTATATAAACACATCAAAAAACCTACCCATCAATGTCTTTAAATTATTCTTACTCATTTTCATATGAAATTTAAGAAGTATACTGTGTAAAATTACAAATTTTTGGTTAGATCTTTCTTCTTTTATTATTCTAGTCATAGGAACAACCAAGGAAGGAAGAGACCCATTAGTTAATGCACTATCTTTTATTTCTAAAACCCCTTTTGTGGGAGATATTGAATTCTTCTTAGCATGGAAGGTTGTCTTTTGCACTGAAGAAGGATTCAATCAAATCCTTATCTAAAAACAATCAAAGCTTTAAAATATACAATCAATTTATTTATAAAATATAATAGAATTGGAGTAGGGAAACCTTTTAGGATTTATGTCAAAATGTTTTTTTTACCATAAAATTTGTATAAGATTTATACAATATATGTGTCCTTTATTTCATATTTTTTTCTCATTGTAGTTTTCATTATTCCTTATTATGTATCATTGTTAAATTTGTGATGCAAAAATGGTTTTCATCTAGTATTCTCTTAAATAGGGTAATTCAATTTCTATATATTTCATGTAAGGTTAAGTGTAAGAACTTTTTCCTTTTATATCTAGTCTTTTGTTTCTATCTTACCTAAAATATAAAAATATTTCTTGAAGGTTTCTTCACTTGGCAACTCCTTCTCTTGTCCTTGGTCATGTACCAATGCAAACTTTAATAATGTTTTATCTTGAGAGGATAACCTTCTAATTTCATTCAAGAGGGATACCTCCAATAGTCTTCAATAAGAATTAAATATTCAATATATGATAATTAACTAACAACAAGGTCATATATATATCCTACTTATGCCTTCAATTTCACCTAACTTGACTTAGATACCTAATAATAATATGTGGAAAAATCTAAATATTTAAATATGAATATAATAATGATCATATAACTTAATTATGAATTAAGGTAGATACAAGTCAACTACTTATAACATTACTAATACTAGATATGAGTAAGAGCATATCATTTCCCCCTCTTCAAAGAAGCATTATTATCAATAGTTATTAGTTGTGAATGTCTTTGCATAAATTCTTCATCTTTACATGTGCCATATTAAATTTTTCAATTCTTCTACTATATGAGGTATTTTATGAATATTTGAGGTACTAACTGTAGAACTAAAATGATTCTTCTTTCTTCAACTATCTTTTGAAAAATTATAGATAATATGAAACTCTACGTTCATCATCCATTACAAAGCTATAAACATCAAATATACTTAAGATGTCACTTCATTGACTTAATATATTTCCAACTCATGTGCTATAATATTATTCATTTTTATCCTTATAAAGCCCATATAAACAAAGTACAACATTAGAATCTAGTGTTTGGTGTGTGTTTCAAGGATGTCCTAGATGGGTTTTTACAAGTGTTGAATATGATGATTAACTAATCTCACCTTATAATGTGCTTGTTAGGGAGAAATGATTGATGCTGGTAAGTAGCTCTAGTAAGTTAATATCTTGACCATGATCATAAAATTGGGAGGTCTATGATATTTTTGGCATATCTCCTTATTACTAATAGATTTTGCAAAATTATCTTAGGCTCTAACTTTCTCAAAATCACCCCATAATCTTTCAATGTGTCTTTCACTTAAAGTTTTCAGTCCTTTGCATATACACCTTGTTGGTTGAACTTGAACCTTGAACTTTCCTAGTTCAAGATTCAAGGTTCAATAACATCCTTTGGTATGATCGGTCTTCTTTGTTCGCAAGCTTAGCAACATGTTGTCTTTGCAGTGCGCACTCTTCCAATGAACTATGAACTTTGAACCCTCCTAGTTCAAGATTCAAAGTTCAACGGATGATATCTTTTTGCAAGATGTTTTCATTTATTTTATCTTTCTTTCTTGTCACTAGTTGTTTTCACTTTATTTTATTGAATCATATCAAAGGATAGTCCTCCCGTCTTCTTGTTGAACTTGAACTATGAAATTTCCTAATTCAAGGTTCAAGATTCAATAGATGTTTGTATTTTGTAAAAGTGGAAAGTGGTGATTTAAAGGAAAAGACAACTGGCATGTGATTATGAGATCCACATGTGGTGTGGATATCGTAATTAATAGAAATGACATCTGAGTGTCACTTCACTCATGGGAAAATGCAGGCATTCAACGTTTCAATTATGCAAAATTACCATCATCATTAATTAAACCTCCTGAGCCATTATTTTGCCATTATTGCGGATATCCCAAGATTTATAAACTTCTTGGTGATAAATAGAGGGACTTAACCATTTTTTTGTTCATAGTCGCGGAGATATTTCAAGCAATCAGTGTGGAAGAAGGTACCTTTCCTTCCTCTCAGATTTTAGTGTGTCACGTAAGAAACCAGGTTACTCTCTTTTTGGCCTCCTTGTTTCAGTTGAAGCTCATTACTTTGTCAAACTCAAAATCCTACAAGGCTATTGTGTTTCCTTGTTTATTCCTAGTTTTGAGCTAATATGAAGAACCTAGTGCCAAACTTTGGAAATACTTCCCCCTTGATTTTCTCATTACCTGATTGTGAGGATACCCTGATTAAGATTGGAGCCTTAGAGGAAATTATAAGTAGAGTCAAGGAACCCATTCCAGGTTCCATGCTAGAAAAAGTAGTCCAAAGTGGTTTGATTGATGTAGCTACCTTCCCCATAGTGGCCCCTTACCGAGAACTGGTTTTTGAGTGTGCAAAAAGATATAGTTTTGAAGAGAAGTCTATTAAAAAGCTAGATGGGAGTCCGCTGGTCTATATAAGAAGAGATGTCATCTTGAGGGTAATGGGTATCCCTAAAAAGGACCCATATGAAGCGTGGAACATTCCCTCATCCCAATCAGTCTTTTCCACCAAGAGAAAAATTTATAGGAATGAAATAGCCCAACATTGGTTGCTAAAAGCCCAGAAAGGAGGATCAAGGCTCCCAAAACCATTTACTATAGATCATTTCAAGCTTGAGGTAGCTGAACTGGTCATATTGCTTAATAGGATAAAAGGAAATCAACATGCATACTATTGGCATGACTGGATGTATTTCTATATTCAGGTTACTCTTGGGGGAGTAAAATATATTGACTGGGCTGAAACTATTGCTGATGAACTTCATCATCAGTTAGAAAACTTCCCAAGTGGCAATGGTTTTCACATGTCTTCCTACCTGTTTTACATCTTGGCCTGTACCAGAGAATGGAAAGGTCTTTTCCATGAACAGCCTATCCCAAATATGAAGGTGTATGATTACTATCCCCATCTACAAAAGGAATATCATGTTGATAGTTTTCCAAAGTTAAATGGAATATTATTTGGGAGGTTAACTTATGAACTTCAAGGAAATATTGAGCAAAGAATGTCTGAGGAGGCTAAGACTTTTGGTAACACCTATGGAAGTTTCTTTATCCAATACAAAAGATACACTTATCTAAGAGTTGGGGGTTTTGAGGGAGAGCCTTTCAAGTTGCCCAAATATGCTTTTGATAGTTTAATTATAGTAGAGGTGGCCCGTCAACTGGCTTATGTTCACAAAGGAGTAAAAGAAAGGAAGGGAAGGGCTAAGTCCAGCTTTCCAGTTGAATTGGGATATTATACTTGTAAAACTTCTTCAGATGCCCTAAATTTAGAACATGAACTGAGGAAACTCAATTTAAAAGCATTTGAACCCAGGAAAGATTTTGATAGTAGGGGGTATGTGGCTCAGCATTTTAATTTACCTTCAGAATTTCAACATATTCCCCAAATGGAAGACTACTGGGAGGGCTACACTGATGATTTTGAAGTAAGAAGAAGTTGGTCAAGGTTTACTCTAGGTCAAATTGTTACCTTAAATATTCAGATTGATATCATAGAAGTGGATGAGGATAATGATGAAAAGGTAATTGATGATTAGTTTGAAGCCAAGGTTAGAGATACACTTGTACCTGAAATAGACTGGGGTATTGAGAGAGGGATAGTATAATAATCAAAACCCTCGGTGTGATTAAAAGAACTAAGAGATGGGTCAAGAGCAAGAAACCACCTACTCCAAGGAGACACAATACGAGAAGAACAACACGTAGTGATTCATTAACCAAGCCTATTGATTCTGCTAATAAAAATGTTTCTCTTGCAGGTACGTCCAAAGCTAAAAATAAGAAAAAGTCTAAAGTTGACCCTGGAAAACAGGCCTCTCCTTTTTCTTCACCAACAACAAGAGTCTCAAGAAATAGAGCAAGTAAGGAAAGTGATAAGCTGATTGATAATAAAGAGGTGATTTATCTTGACCTTATGGATAGCCATATGTCAGAGCAGATTGGTCTAGATAGTCTGGGTGAAGATACATTGATTCAAAAGGACTATCAACTAGATTCTGGAAACCCCTCAATAATTGTGATGGATAACGTCTTGCAAACTCTACCCCTCACTCTTAAATGGCTGGAGAACTCTATAAGTAAGAAATGAAATGTGCTACCGATAACTCTGCTAGTTGAAGACATGGTCATTAAATGCCTGGGAGCTACTGTCAAACCTAAAATAATCAGGATGGAGTCAATGATAGATTTTGATGAAAAAACTGGGCGATGGGTAGTAGAACGTGTAGTGCTAAAGGCTGACAAAAATGTTTTGATGCTTCTATCGAGGACTTTACTATTGAGAAGATAGACCTGGGAGTTGTGACTAGGGCAACGGATTCAAAGCATCTCAAATCATCCATGCGAAAGATACTACACAGAACCTTCAAAGATGAAAGAGACAAGAAGGAGTTGAAGGCTACCATCTAGAGTTTAGCAGAATTTATTCAGGCAGTTCGGGAGCCTAGTCCACTTCCATTAACTCAAGTGCATCAAAATTTTGATCATCGCTCACCAGAAGTTTGCAAAACTTTGGATCAAATTCAAAGGAATAAACTTATAGTGGATGTTTTCAATAAGTGGGTTGCAGGGATGATTCAATGGGGGAGTGATTATATTACTCAGTTGATCGAGACTCATGGGGTTATGACTGAAACCATCTCAAAGATGCTAATTAAACTGGTTGAATGGAGAAAGGAAAGGAAAAAATTGACAAATGTAGTTGATTAGTTAACATAGATAGACCATTATGGAGTGCCCAAGTTCCTTATTGAAAAACCAGTTCACGACCTGAATGAAGAGGTCCTTTATGTCTCTGTTAAAAGCATTGAATGGTAGAATTCAATCATCAAAGAAGGATGCAAAGGGGAAACCCACTTGATAAATGACCAAAAAGGATTGATAGATACCATGCAGAAGGACCTTAAGTGCTTGAATATTGCTCTGATGGATGAAGGAACCCAGGATATTAAGAAGGAAGAGAAAATGACTCAAGAGTTTGAAGTATGAATAGCAGCGATCAGATATAGCAAGGAGCTCACAACTAAAGATCTCAATTCTGTAGCCAATACTAAATCTATGTTGGTCATTTGTATGGATCACTTAGAGTCCCATAAACTAAGGTTGAGTCAAATATGTAAAGATAAAAAGGTTCTCGGGCAGAGAATCACTCTCATCAGCCTACCATATCATGCCACGGTCATCAGCGCATCACTTTCCCATGAGGAGTGGAAGCATAATCATGTATCTGGGTCTTCTCAAAGCTAAATTGAAAGTGTCCAGCTCAACCATGACCAGTGATCATGCCCCGCTGATCCTGGGTTGTTGTTTTTAGTTTTCTAGTTTAAAGTTAATTTTAGTATATTTTCGGTTGTCTTAAGCATTTCCGAGCTGAAACTCTGGGAGTTTCAAAAGACATTATTAATTTTGATAAAATGTAACCGATGGCTATATAAAGCCAGGGAAATAATTTTAGAAGGGATGATGGTAGTTTATTTTTTCTTAAGTAATTAGAATAGTTTAAGTTTTAGTGGTTTTTGTATGAAGACTTTTGATTAAGGTTTTTGAATCAATGAATGGAAAAAACTTACTGATATAAATCTATTGATTTATGCTTGTGAGTGGATCTCTGTTGGGATATCTTACATTGGGCAGAATTTCTTGATTGGATCTCTTTTATTTTCTTTGAATTCTAGCTGAAGCTATACCTTTTAGATTGGTGTAGTGTATGTTAATTGAAGTCTGTGAGCTTCAGATTATTTAGTTGCTTCTGATTTCTAGTAATTATGTCATATTGATGAAAGTTACTATTTATGCCTTATCAACTTTCTGGTCAAAAGTTTGATGATTGTAGAAATGCATTATTCTATTTCATAAAAATTCATTAAAAATTTTACTGGGAGTTGTACCATAATTCAAAGGATTAAATATTTCATGTTTAATCCAACTGTTAGTAAAGGGTTAATGTTTCTTGGTGGGTTATAGAGTATAGAAAAAAATTTGAAAAAGAGACAAATTCATTTACTAACAGATTTTTGGCAACTCTACTGGGGAGCTAAACTAGTAAACCAGTGTCTTTGCTTGGTTTAATGTATAATCATGGTGTTACCTGCTGATGTAATACCTGGTCAAGCCAAAGTTCCCCCAATTTGAGAACCTGGTCTACATTTTCATGATACTTAAGAGGATATTATTGTAGATCTAAATAACTTGGCCTAGAAATTAAAAACAAGTAATGAGCAGTATCATCAAGTTCATTTGGTGTTAGAGGAAGAGGAAGATATTGGTGAATGGTTGAGAGGTCTCCCCATAGCTCAGGAAGTCACAGTAGTTGATAGAGAAATACAAAGACCATAGAGCTGCCAAGCTGGAGTCCAGACCGTACACCAAGTCTCAACGAGAGGCGGGTATTTTTGATAGTGTCTTTGAAGAATTATGAAATCTTGAAACCTCAAAAGTTCATCCCTCTAAGAAAAAGGCTCAAAGAAGACCTTCTTCTCCTCCTAAAGAATCTTTCAGTTCATCTACTAAGACCTATGATTGGCAAGCCTTAAATTTATCAGGAATTCAAGATCCTCCTATTTTAACTATCTTTCCAACAGTTATCATGGCTCAACCGTGGGGTGTTGCAGTAGGCCCTTTAGCTTTAGCTGCTCATCATGCTCTTCCTAAAGGAGCCAAAGATGTTCTTCCAAAGTTCTCTAGGGATGGCAAAGTATATGTAGAAGAACATTTCAATTCTTTTAATGTAGCCACTGGCATTTTAGCAGTGCAAATTGAAGATGTAGTAGTTAGACTCTTTGTTCGAACCCTCATAGAAGGAGCAGCGGAGTGGTTTGGGCATCTTCCTGCAGGATCCATAACCGATTGGAATTCCATGAAAACCGCATTTGAAGGCCGTTTCAAAAGCGCAGACGATGAGCATTCTTTGTTAGCGCAACTTACATAGATGAAAAAGGAAATCCATGAGCCCATGAGAGATTATGTGGCATGGTATAACAAAGTCATCCATAAGATTCCTACTGGTAAAAGGCCCACCCCTGAAAACCAACAATTTTTCTTTATAAATTCTATGCCCCCAGACATTGGTTTTCATCTTAGAAGGAATAGGCCAGCATACTTGGCAACTGCTCAAAGCCAAGTGACTGAGCTAGAAGATGATTTGATCATCGCAAAGAAATGGAAGAAATATGTCCAAGTACCCAATGCACAAAATACATCTACTTCTGATCCCATGCTGCAAAGATTAGTAAATGATGTGATTACCCTCAAAAGGAAACTTCCTAAAAGCAATACTAATCCTCCTTCTTTGTATCAAGATATTCCTAGAGGAATGCTTGAACAAGTTGGTCCTAGTCACAGATCTCAAAATTATCCTTCATCTAATAAGAACTTACTGGAAGCTCCTCCTAGAAGAGATAATATGTGTACCTTCCATCTTATAGATGATCATGATGGCACATCCTATCCAAAAATGATCTGATCAATGCAGATGCATGTGAACCGAGAATTGACAGAAGAATCACCTAGTGATGTAGAGAGTCCTGAGTTACTTGGTGGCTCTAGAAGTTATTATATATAATACAAATCCGACTCTAAACAAGGAGGAAGTGTTTTGGAAACTCTACAGGACCCTTCATGTACCATGTTAGACAATAGTTACCAAAATTCTCAAGCTAATGACACGCCATCAATATCTCAGCGATGGGATAAAGGTAAAGACTTTCCACAAAAATCATCAAATTTTAAAAATTCTATTCCTAAAGAAGATGAATCATTGAAGAAAAAAAATATTAGTACTTCTTTTGATATTGTTGATTTTTGTGAAAGTTCCAAGATTCAAGTCACCCTTGTTGAATATCTTAGAATGAATCTGAAAGAGTTGGATAGACTTGTCAAACATGTTAAATCAGTCCAACCTCCTGTAGATCATTCGATCAATGAAACTACTAATGCAACTTTCTCAAAACAAGCTATTGTAGATACCCAAGCTACCAAAGATAAGATTCCTCCACAAGATAAGAGTCCTCCATAAGATAAGAGTCCTCCTATAGGATTAAAACCAGAGCCTTTTTATTTGTCCTTGTTTATTCATGGCTTTAAGTTGAACAATTGCATCATAGATTTAGGAGCATCTGATAATATCATGCATGCTTCAGTAGCCAAAGCTCTGGATCTTCCCCTCACTACAACCTTTGGCCAATGTTATGCCCTAGACACAAAACAAGTCTCATTAGTTGTCCAAATCAAGGATTCCCAAGTAGGTCTTGTAGCATACCCCAGTAAAAATATTAAACTAACTATACTTGTAGCTAATATCCCAACTAGTTATGGTATGCTTCTAAGCAGGACTTTTTGTCAGGATCTTGGAGGAGAGATCAAGCTTGATTGGTCTCAAGCAATTATTCCAATTGGTGATAAAAGGGTTGTCTTGCAACTACAGGGAAAATCAAAATACACGATATTCCCATCTAAAGATCCCAAATCTCAGATACTCTACCAAGAATCTAAGTTTGGAAATTATATGATCTCATCGACACCAGACATGAATGAGGAAGTAACAACTGATAAGTCTGATGGCCTTTGGACTTTAGAGTTTGATGGCAATTGTGCTTCTATTGGTTCTGGAGCAAGGGTTGTATTGGTATCACAAGAAGGAGACCTTTTCCCACAAGCTTTTAAGCTGGAATTTGATAACATGAACAACACTATAGAATATGAAGCCCTTTTGCTCGGTATTGAAGAAGTAAAGAAAATGGGTATTAAAGTACTCAAAGCTAGAAGGGATGCAGAACTTGTTGTGATACAAGTGAGAGGGATGTATTTAGAAAAAAATGAGAGGCTCAAACATTATAGAAATTGGATTTGGGATGAGATTGAAGAACTCAAAGGTTTCTCTATAGAGGCCATTCCTCGAGAATTGAATAGCAAAGCTGACTCTCTAGTAGTTTCTTCCTCCTTGTTGTTGCCGCATTCAAATTTCAAGAAAAGTTCCTATAAAATTGAAATGGTGCACATGCCTAAAGTACCTGATAATGCCAAGCATTGGCAATTTTTTCAAGATGATAAACAGATTGATAAATTTTTGCAATTGGCGGAAGTTTTTAGTACAGCCTTCTTTGAAGGGTCTTCATCAACCTATGATGAGTTTTGTCCAGATGGGGTAACAGATGAAGGAATTTTTCAATTAAAAGGGAACCGTATTCCTAAAGGGATGGTTTCTATTGAAGGCCAATTTGATAGATATGATGCTCTGAAACATGCACCACCCCCTCAAGAAGACACAAACCAAGGTCACTACAAGAAGATAAATATAGGGGAAGAAGAGGAACCTAAATGTATAAATCTGAGCAAATGTTGCACTCCAGATGAGAAGCGGAGATTTGTCAATTTGTTGAAGGAATATCGGGATACCTTTGCTTGGTCCTACCATGATTTAAAAATTTTCAAAGGATGAAAATTCCAGCACCAGATTTCTCTCAAGCCAGGTACTACGCCTTTTAGGAAAAAGTTAAGAAACTATAACCCAAAAGTTTCTGAAGCAATTTAGAAGGAGGTAGAAAAAATGTTGCAGGTCCATATTATTTATCCTATTCATCATTCTACTTGGATTGCGAATATAGTTCCTGTTAGGAAGAAAAATGGTGAGATAAGGATCTGCATAGATTTCAGGAACTTGAACCAGTGTAGCCTAAAGGATAACTATGGAATTCCTGTCATGGACCACATTCTACAGACTGTGGCAGGTTCAGAGATGATGTCAATGCTAGATGGTTTCTTTGGTTACAACCAGATCAAAGTGGCTGATTAGGATCAGCATAAAATAACATTTACCACCCCATGGGGTACATATACTTATAAAATAATGCCTTTTGGGTTGATAAATGCAAGTGCGACGTTCCAACATGTAATGAATTCTTCTTTCAGCCATCTGCTTAATAAGGTAATAGTTGTCTATCTTGATGATCTGACGGTGTTTTCCAAGAGGCGTAGAAATCATTTAAGGGATTTAAGATCAATTATACAAAGATGCAGGGAACATGGCATTTCATTAAACCCTAAAAAATTTGTCTTTGCAGTCACATAAGGGAAATTATTGGGCCATATTGTGTCAAAAGAAGGGATCAAGATTGATCCAGAAAAAGTTAAGTCAATCCAGCAGCTTGGTTTACCTTCGAATAGGACTAGTGTTAAGTCTTTCTTTGGGCAAACCAATTTCCTTAGAAGATTCATTCCTAACTTTTCTGAAATGACCAAGCATATGGTAAGCCTCTTGAGTGAGAAGAACCCATTTAAATGGAGCACAAATGCTGTCAAAGCATTTGATGACATCAAGAAGGCTATAGCGGCTGCCCCCACCTTAATAAATCCAGATTACAAGAAGGATTTTATAATACACTATTATGCCTCAGAACTGATGTAGGGCAGGGATGGGGGATCCAATAGTGGATGTTCCAAACCTACACTACTGATTATAACAACACCATGCATAGCGGAATACAACAAGATAATGTTTCAAAATAGAATTTCATTCAACATGCCCGGCTGTAAGGCCTTCCGGGTTATGGCCTATTACAATGAAATAAGAAAGTATCAGCAAGATCTCACAAGATCCAAGAAACCACCAACTAGTTCAGATCTGCAACAAGCAGCCTCTGATAGGAATAACCACCACTGGATCTAAACTTGTACTCACACTTCCAAGCAACCCCTTATTGTCCTAAGCCCGCAGGCCACTAGTTCTACTACCAACTCCTAGATTCACAAATCTGCTTCTACTCTACTCTTCCTAATGATCTAAGGATCATATAATACTCAACTCCCACTTCTAAGCTACCTTCTACATCAACCTAAGCTCTCAATATATAGCCAGCTAAGCCACAAGTCGGCCAGTCAGGCTTTAATTACAATATAGGTCTAGTCCAATAAAAGAAACCAAACTAATGCAAAAATGATCAAAACTTAATGTGCCTTTGGATTTAGGTCCACACATGACCCAAAAACATTCCATTAAGTGTGAAAGGTCCCATTTGATCACATGAAACATCGCAAGAAGAAACACCACATGTTTCACCCAAAAATTGCCAGAAAATAGGTTCCGGGGCAAAACGAGCATAACTTTTTACTCATAATGAATTGGAGTTTTTGCTCTTGGGAAATGATATTAATTTAGGTCCTATAAAACTCCTTAAGTGTGCAAAGAAATATTCCTTATAGATCAAGGTCGCAAACAAGAACAATCAGCACCAAACTGTAGAAACGGCTTGGACTCAAAAATTGGCAAAAAATAGGTCCTGTGCCAAAATGGCCATAACTTTTGACTCATAATGAATTGGGAGCTTCTCCTTTCGTAAAAGATATTAATTTAGGTCCACTTTAAGGCCCTAAGTGCACAAACATTGAATCATTAAGGATCAAGGTCACCAAATCCCACAATCAGCTCCAAAACTGTAGGAAAATACTGCTCCGATAGCAAGGGAAACAACTCTAACTTTCAAACTATCCATCCAATCTCTCCCAAACCATGCCACCTCAAGAGCTGAAACCTTAGACAAATATTCCACATACATCACACATTCCAAAGATCTCTAGAGATCATCACAGCCTAGAAACTTAGAAAACTGCCAAAAACAAAGTATTGCATCCCTCTGCAAGGGAATTCCTCAAAGACAACGAAAGATCTTCAAGAACTCAAAATGCTCCTGCATCAAGAACATACAGTGTCTAGGATATTATTACAAAGGAATGATAAGGATGAAGAAGTTACCATTTCTTTCATGAGTATTTCTCTCAAAAAGCATGAGTTAAACTATCCATTGGTCGAAAAGCAAGCATATGCGGTGGTAAAGGCGGTGAAGGCTTTCAGGTTCTACATTTTACACTCTCAGTCAATTATTTTTGTCCCTACCTCTACTGTCAAAGATGTCCTTAATCAACAAGAGATAGGGATGAACAATTGAGCAACTTGGATTTCTAGGATTCAAGAGTTTGACTAAGAAATTCATCCTACAAAGTTGGTTTGGGGTCAAGGATTATGTAAACTTATGTCTGAGTAGGTTCCTGATAGCATTATGCCCTTAGTTCTTTTTGGCAGTCTTCGTGATTCCTGGTTTTTAGATGTTGCATTTTACCTTACTTATGGAGATTGTCCCCCTCATATAAACCCAAAAGAAAAAATAAATCTTAGGTTAAAGGCTGCAAAGTATGTTATTGTTGATGACATATTGTATAAAAAGGGTTTAGATGGAGCTTTCTTGAGATGTGTTGACAAAGAGCAACAATAAAAACTACTCATGAAGTTTCATATTGAGGCATGTGGTGGTCATTTCTCTTCCACAGTAACCAATTTTAAGATTCTTAGGAATTTTTATTACTGGCCAAGGATGTTTGGTGATGCTTACAAGTGGGTTGCATATTCTAAAAAGTGTAAGTTGTTCAGTAGAAAGCCACAGTTAGTAGCTCTTACTTTGAGACCAGTGATCATAGAAGAACCTTTCAAGCAATGGGGGCTAGACTTCATCAGACCAATCAACCCTCCTTTGAGTGCTAGACACACCCACATTCTCACCACAACAGACTATTTCACAAAATGGGTGGAGGCAGTCCCTGTCAAGAAGACCAAATCTGAGGTTGTGTGTGAGTTTGTAAAGAATTACATTCTGATCAGATTTGAAGTTCCTACCAAATTGATCACAGAAAATGCTACTAATTTCTCTTCTCATGAGTTGAAACTATTTTTCTATGATCACGACATCTACCTGTCTGATGCATCTGATTATTATCCACAAGAAAACAGATAGGTAGAATCAAGTAATAAAAACTTGATCAGGATAATGAGGAAACTAGTATGTGACAATGCTAAAGATTGGCATAAAAGAATGTTCAAATCTATCTAGGCTGATCGTACTTCTCCAAAAAGAGCAATTGGCATGTCACCCTTTGAATTGGTTGATGGTGTTGAAGCCAAACTTTCACTACCTCTAGAGCTAGCTACTGTGAAACTACAAAAAACAATTGAAGACCAGGTTTACCAAGATGCCCTTGAGAAATTGATTTTATATCTCAATAAAATACAAGAAGAGAGAGAAGAAATGGTAAGTCAGATAGCCACACATAAGGCTCGAGTCAAGAAAATCTTTGATCAGAAAGCTAGGCCTCAGAATTTCATGGAGGGAGATCAAGTGCTGCTATGGGACAAGAGATGAGAACCTAAAGGTGCCCATAGTAAATTTGAATCACTTTGGAAGGGCCCATTCATCATCAACAGAGAATTGGAAAACAATTACTTCAAATTGGAGCATTTGGATGGCACCATTCTACCCTTGACCTTTAATGGTCAGGACCTCAAGTTGTATAAACTTTAAGCGGGTTAGTTCTATTTTCTGATCATATCTTTTTGCTGTGTTGTTTTCTATTTTGTCCTTTTTGTTTTTCACTTTTCCTTTCTTTTAGTTTTCCCTAGTCTACAAAAACAAATCCATAGGTTCATCCTTTTCCCTCAAGAGGTGTTGTCCCCAGTCGGAGCCATTTTTACCAATACATTTTTCTAAATTATCTCTGGCTCTAGCTTTCTCAAAATCACCCCATAATCTTTCAAGGTGTCTTTCACTTAAAGTTTTCAGTCCTTTGCATATACACCTTGTTGGTTGAATTTGAACCTTGAAATTTCCTAGTTCAAGATTCAAGGTTCAATAACATCCTTTGGTATGATCGTTATTCTTTGTTCGCAAGCTTAGCGGCATGTTGTCTTTGCAGCATGCACTCTTCCAATGAACTATGAACTTTGAACCCTCCTATTTCAAGGTTAAAAGTTTGATGGACGATATCTTTTTGCAAGATGTTTTCCTTTATTTTATCTTTCTTTCTTGTCACTTGTTGTTTTCACTTTATTTTATTGAATCATATCAAAGGATAGTCCTCTTGTCTTATTGTTGAACTTGAACTATGAACTTTCCTAATTCAAGGTACAAGATTCAACAGATGTTTGTATTTTGTAAAAGTGGAAAGTGGTGATTTGACGGAAAAGATAGCTGGCATGTGATTATGAGATCTACACATGGCGTGGATATCATAATTAGTACAAATGACATCTTAGTGTCACTTCACTCATGGTAAAATGTAGGCATTCAATGTTTTAGTTACGTGAAATTCCAATCATCATTAATCAAACCTCCTAAGCCTTTATTTTTCCATTATTACGGATCTCCTGATATTTCTAAACTGCTTGGTGATAAATAGAGGGACTTAAACACTTTTTTTTTCATAGTGGCAGAGACATTTTAGGCAATTAGTGCGGAAGGTACCTTTCCCTCCTCTCAGAGTTTAGTGTGTCGCGTAAGAAACTAGGTTAGTCTCTCTTTTTGGCCTCCTTGTTTCAGTTGAAGCTCATTACTTTGTCAAATTCAAAATCCTACAAGGCTACTGTGTTTCCTTGTTTATTCCTAGTTTTTAGCTAATATGAAGAACCTAGTGCCAAACTTTGGAAATACTTCCCCTTTGATTTTCTCATTACCTGACTGTGAGGATACCCTGATTAAGACTGGAGCCTTAGAGGAAATTATAAGTAGAGTCAAGGAACCCATTACAGGTTCCATGCTAGAAAAAGTAGTCCAAAGTGGTTTGATTGATGCAGCTCCCTTCCCCATAGTGGCCCCTTGCCAAGAACGGTTTTCGAGCGTGCAAAAAGATATAGTTTTGAAGAGAAGTGTATTAAAAAGATAGATGGGAGTCTGCTGGTCTATATAAGCAGAGATGTCATCTTCAGGGCAATGGGTATCCCTGAAAAGGACCCATATGAAGCTTGGAACATTCCCTCATCCCAATCAGTCTTTGCCACCAAGAGACAAATTTATAGGAATGAAATAGTCCATCATTGGTTGTTGAAAGCCCAGAAAGGAGGATCAAGGCTCCCAAAACCATTTACTGTAGATCATTTCAAGCCTGAGGTAGCTGAACTGGTCATATTGCTTAATAGGATAAAAGGAAATCATCATGCATACTATTGGCATGACTAGATGTATTTCTATATTTAGGTTACTCTTGGGGGAGTAAAATATATTGACTGGGCCAAAACTATTGCTGATGAACTTCATCATCAGTTAGAAAACTTGACAAGTGGCAGTGGTTTTCACATGTCTTCCTACCTGTTTTACATCTTGGCCTGTACCAAAGAATGGAAAGGTCTTTTCCATGAATAGCCTATCCCAAACATGGAGGTGTATGATTACTAGCCCCATCTACAGAAGGAATATCATGTTGATAGTTTTCTGAAGTTAAATGGAATATTCTTTGGGAGGTTAACTTATGAACTTCAAGGAAATATTGAGCAAAGAATGCCTAAGGAGGCTAAGACTTTTGTTAACACCTATGGAAGTTTCTTTATCCAGTACAAAAGATATACTTATCTAAGAGTTGGGGATTTTGAGGGAGAGCCTTTCAAGTTTCCCGGATATGCTTTTGATAGTTTGATTATAGCAGAGGTGGCCCATCCACTAGCTTATGTTCACTAAGGAGTAAAAGAAAGGAAGGGAAGGGCTAAGTCTAGTTTTCCAGTTGAATTGGGATATTATACTTGTAAAACTTCTTCAAATGCCCTAAATTTAGAACATGAACTGAGGAAACTCAATTTAAAAGCATTTGAACCTAGGAAAGATTTTGACAGTAGGGGGTATGCGGCTCAACATTTTAATTTACCTTCAGAATTTCAACATATTCCCCAAATGGAAGACTACTAGGAGGGTCGAGCTGATGATTTTGAAGTAAGAAGAAGAAGTTGGTCAAGGTTTACTCTAGGTCAGATTATTACCTTAAATATTCAGATTGATATCATAGAAGTGGATGAGGATAATGATGAAGAGGTAATTGATGATTAGTTTGAAGCCAAGGTTAGAGGTACACCTCTACCTGAAATAGACTGGGGTATTGACGAGAGGGATAGTATAATAATCAAAACCCTGTGTGTAATTAAAATAGTTGAGAGATGGGTCAAGAGCAAGAAACAACCTACTCCAAGGAGACACAATATGAGAAGAACATCACACAGTGATTCAGTAACTAAGCCTATTGATTAGATGCTAATAAAAATGTTTCTCTTGCAGGTATGTCCAAAGCTAAAAATAAGAAAAATTCTAAAGTTGACCCTGGAAAACATGCCTCTCCTTGTTCTTCACCAACAACAAGAGCCTCAAGAAACAAAGCAAGTAAGGAAAGCGATAAGCTAATTGATAACAAAGAGGTGATTGATCTTGACCTTATGGATAGCCATATGTCAGAGCAGACTAGTCCGGATAGTCTGGGTGAAGATACATTGATTCAAAAGGACAGTCAGCCAAATTCTAGAAACCCCTCAGCAACTGTGATGGATAACGCCTTACAAACTCCACCCCGACTCTTAAATGGCTGGAGAACTCTATAAGTAAGAAATGAAATGTGCTACCGATAACTCTGCCAGTTGAAGACATGGTCATTAAATGCCTGGGAGCTACTGTCAAACCTAAAAGGATCAGGATGGAGTCAATGATAGATATTGATGAAAAAAATGGGTGATGGGTAGCAGGACTTTACTATTGAGAAGATAGACCTAGGAGTTGCGAGTAGGGTAGCGGATGCAAAGCATCTTGAATCCTCCATGCGAAAGATACTGCACATAACCTTCAAAGATGAGACAAGAAGGAGTTGAAGGCTACCATCTAGAGGTTAGCAGAATTTATTCATGTAGTTTAGGAGCCTAGTCCACTTCCATTAACTCAAGTGCATCAAACTTTTGATCCTCGCTCACCAGAAGTTCACAAAACTCTAGATCAAATTCAAAGGAATAAACTGATAGTGGACATTTTCAATAAGTGGGTTGCAAGGATGATTCAACGAGGGAGTGATTATATTACTAAGTTGATCGAGACTCATGGGGTTGTGACTGAAACCATCTCAGAGATGCTAATTGAATTGGCTGAATGGAGAAAGGAATGGAAGAAATGGACAAATGTCATTGATCAGTTAACAGAGATAGACCATTATGTAGTGCCCAAGTTCCTTATTGAAAAACTAGTTCACGGCCTGAATGAAGAGGTCCTTTATGTTTCTGTTAAAAGCATTGAATGGCAGAATTCAATCATCAAAGAAGGATGCGAAGGGGCAACCCACCTGCTAAATGACCTAAAAGGATTGATAGATACCATGCAGAAGGACCTTAAGTGCCTGAATATCACTCTGATGGATGAAGGAATGTAGGATATTAAGAAGGCAGAGAAAATAACTCAAGAGTTTGAAGCAGGAATAACAGCGATCAGAGGTAGCAAGGAGCTCACAACTGAAGATCTCACTTCTATAGCCAATACTGAAGCTATGTTGATCATTTGCATGGATCACCTGGAGTGCCATAAACTAAGGTTGAGTCAGATATGTAAAGATAAAAAGGTTCTTGGGTAGAGAATCACTCTCATCAGCCTACCATATCATGCCATGGTCATCAGCGCATCACTTGCCCATGAGGAATGGAAGCAGGCTCGTGTATCTAGGACTTCTCAAAGCTAAACCAAAAGTGTCCAGCTCAGCCACGACCAGTGATCATGCCCCGCTGATCTTGGGTCGTTGTTTTCAGTTTTCTAGTTTAAAGCTATTTTTAGTATATTTTTGGTTGTCTTAAGCAGTTCCGAGCCGAAACTCTGGGAGTTTCAGAAGAAATTATTGTTTTTGATAAAATGTAATCGATGATTATAAAGCCGGGGAAATTTTTTTAGAAGGGATGATGGTAGTTTATTTTTGCTTAAGTAATTAGAATAGTTTAAGTTTTAGTGGTTTTTGTACGAAGACTTTTGATTAAGGTTTCTAAATCAATAAATGGAAAAAACTTACCGATATAAATCTATTGGTTTATGCTTGTGAGTGGATCTCTATTGGGATATCTTACATTGAGCATAATTTCTTGATTGGATGTCTTTTATTTTCTTTGAATTCTAGCTGAAGTTATGCCTTTTAGATTGGTGTAGTGTATGTTAATTGAAGTCTGTGAGCTTCAGATTATTTAGTTGCTTCTAATTTCCAATAATTATGTCATAGTGATGAAAGTTACTATTTATGCCTTATCAACTTTCTGGTCAAAAGTTTGATGATTGTAGAAATGCATTATTCTATTTAATAAAAATTCATTGAAAATTTTATTGGGAGCTGTACCATAATTTAGAAGATTAAATATTTCATGTTTAATCCAACTGTTAGTAAAGGGTTAATGTTTCTTGGCGGGTTATAGAGTATAGAAACAAATTCGAAAAAGAAACAAATTCATTTACTAACACTCCCAAAATTATAACTACTTGCATATGAGATGATATCCTTAAATATTTGATTGGAATTCTAATGATAATAGTTGAGAAACATCTCTATCCACGTCTAATTTAGGCATCTTTTATATTTGTTACTAGATTTACCATTTGTGGACTCTTCACATGCAATACTCTTAGATCAAAAGTGTACCTTATGATTGGAAACAAATGAATAGTTCCTAAAACTTCATCTGTATTCTACCTAAACTAGTGAGACATTGGAAACCTAAAATGATGTATATTCCAACCATGGGTGTGAAAACCATAATAAAATCAATTATGTAGTCACCAATGGCTAGATTTATACTATCTTATTTTTCTAAATAAATGACTTTCCACCATTTGTAATAATTACATAGAATTTTGGGCTCGAGGGGTGATCCCACAATAGTGGGTTACACTTTTTGCTAGAAAGAAAAAATGTGTGGTCGATGGGAACACATAAAAGGCATGTTCAAGAAAATGTTAGGTTTTGATCAAACACACTTTACATGTACAAGCGAACCCCCACACATCATAAGTTTTATTTCAGCAAAAATTAGCATGTCTAAAAAAGTGTAACCCACTATTGTGGGGTCACCCTGCAGCCTACAAATCTTTGAGCATATCTCTAAACCCTTATAATGGTATCTATTGGTAGGATGTAATAAAGTAATATGCCTATAAAAGGTCCTACACTAGCCTCACGATCACCTCTTAAGATAGCTCGCAACTCTTATGGCTTTGGGATGCCAACAACTCAATAAGGATCATCTATCCCTGCACTATATGATGTGTCTAAAGATGTTCTTGATTGAGGTTGACTCATAATATATCTTGCCAACATATCAAATGTAATGCTACTATTTCTTGATGTAATATCTCTAATCCTATAAATTGCTCCCCTCTAGGAAGCAATTGCCACTTTGTCTATTGTGGATACAAGGAATGGTGCTACGACAAAAAATATTTGGCCAACCAAATGTATGTGCATTGGTGTAGGTCAATCAACCCTACGATATTGATTATGATCTACAAGTCTACCACACCCCTAACATGTGTAATTGGGAAGATCAAGGTAGTTGATGTTGAAGCCTAAGAAGACCTCAACATAAATTTTTTGAACAAAATATAGTGGAAACTATTTGTTATTAGGATAGCGACCATGTGCAAAAAAAATTTTTAGGTAAATGAGAGCGGTCTAGATTTGTGTACCGCATCACCTAGTAGGCCTTCTTTCCATAATGAGGAACACCTCAAGTTTGATGATATCCTTTGTGACATGGCATTGGACCTACATTCACATCACTCCACATAGCATGACCCACCTATAAACCATTTCGCAGTTGTAGAGGAGGAGATACGGGCTGAGTAGGTCGATATCACATCAAAGGGCATGAAATTAATTGAGAAGTATTTACAGGGATTGAGACAAATTGGTTATATGGAGATGCTACTACACTCAGAGTTTACACTACTCCCCTTTGAGATGTATATCTCACTACACTTGTCATTACTAGAGAGGGTTAAGAGTAGAAATGTCACACATGATGCAGAGGTGAGATTTAGTTGATGCCACACCTTCTAGTGGATAGTTGAGTTTTAAATTCTTACACATGTATTTATATGTTTATATATGCACATGGATGTACATGTGCAATATTTTTACTTGAAAAATTGTATGATTATATTGATATTTAACTAGGTGTTCTATTAGCTTTTTAGGGATCGGTTGCAACACACCCATTGGAGTAGGACACTCAGTCAAAGGGTCACTCTATTTGTATGTGTCATGATGACCTAGCTTAGGACTCTTAGATTACATACATTTGGACATGTGTTTAGTTTTATATAGACTTTCATAGGTTCATGTTTACTTGTGTCCATCTCTGATGGTATTAGACTTGTACATTTGATTATTTAGGCTTGACATGTATTTATGATTTGACATAGATTTGTACTAGATACCTAGACATATTATATGATTTGACATGTTTATGCTTGACAATGAGATACACATTTATTTCAAGGTTCATAGAGTCTCTAACGGTCTCTCATTGGACAATGAGGAAAATAATTATGAAATATGCTAGTGGAACAAGGAACTTTGGAATACTCTACTCATGGCCGTCACATGATTTCGAGCTGATAGGATACATTGTTAGTGATTGTGCATGTAGTATAGATGATCTAAAGAGAATTTTTGGGTATATTTTTTACTTTGGATCAGGTCTAGTGTCACGGCCTTCAAAGAAGAAACCAATTGTTACTCTTTCATAAGCTAAAGTTGAGTATGTAGTAGCTACAAGAGTAGCTTTTGAGGCAATATGGATGAGAAGAATGTTAAAAACTTGAAGAATGAATATAAAGAGGCAACATAGATTTGTTGTGACAACAACTCAGGGAAAGTATTTTCAAAGAACCTAGTTTTTCACAAAATGAGTAAATAGGTTGATACGAGATATCATTTCATCGGGGAGCTAATTAGCAATGGTAAAATATTCTTAGAACATTGTAGGCCTTAAGAACAGTATGTAAACATTTTTTTGGTAAACCATTAGTAAAGGAATGTATTATACATTAAAAAGATAATTTTAGACTTATGAATGGTTATATTTGTGATTAAGGAGAAGTGTTGGGAGCACTAGTTACTTACCTACCGTAGACTTCCTTCTCCCATTATATGTTGTCCACTCCATCACTTTGATATGTGTGTACTTTTGCAGCTCCATCCATCCCATTTTGCCTATTTTTTTTTAATACAAATAGGATAGTTTTGAGTAAAAAAAATTTATTTATAATTTTCTTTAGATTTTCTTAAGGTAGATGTAAAAAATCAGTTTTAAATGCATTTAATATGTTTGTTTATAGCTTTTTCTGGGTGTGTACGAAAGGGATAGCAGGGCAGTTTGTAAAAATTGTCTCTGAGAAAGAAAACTAGTGCAGAAGAAGTTTCTTGTTGCAGCAACAACCAGTTAGAAGCCAAGAAGAGGGGATTTTTTATATCGTGTTTTGCTTTGTGAAATCTGCGAGCAACAACTGCTTGGTTCTGTTTCTATGCAATTAAATTTTATATCTTGAAGTTTATATGGCTATTAAGCTTTGTTTTATTCTCTATTTTTAATCTTTGTTAATCTTGCTCCTAGTCTGACTTTGCCTTGATTCGTACTATACCCCGCAATCAATCTACCTCTTGACAGGGAAGATTATATCTATTGTCGGAAGGGTCGTATCCATCGCCTGCATGGATGACTTCTGAATCTATTATATTGCCGAGAAGTAAATTAACTGTAGAGGGATGTTTTGGTTCTATTTTAATTATCTGCCTCTTCCCTTCAACAATTTAACTACTCTCAAGCAAAAAGCCAAGAGAGCTCGTTTTCAGAATATATTATACATGGGTCAAATAGAAAGGATAAGGCTGGGTTTGCTTTCACCCTTTTGAATTTGTCTTTCCCTTGAAAGAAAACGAGGGATCAAGTTGCATGTTTTGGAGTTCAACGATTATGACAACAGAGTTTACTATGTTAGAAAAATCCCACGTCTCACATCCATCCCATGTTTGTCTGAGTCGTCTGCAATTAAAAATGAGGATTACAAGCTTTGTTAATTGCTACAATAAATTTCTTAATCGTTTGCCCAAGTCAATTCTACTCATTGCAGCTGCAAAGTCTCTGCACCACAAAAATCGGTACCCATTTGGATCTCTAAAATGAAAAATTAAAAATAACGGATATGTATTCTTCTTGCCGTCGATATATGCAAGCTTTCATCTTTTCTGATTTGTGGATACTAGTTTAAACGATGGGTGGCTTCTACTGTAATTTTCTGTTCATCATTGTTTCTCTCTGTTTTGAGATTGTTACAGCTGGAGTCACAGATCTTAGGGATGGTAAGATTGAGTAAAATGAGCTGTTTGTCCGCTTAGAAGAAATGGTTTTGATGTATTTTTGGAATGTATGTATTCCAGTGTCTTCGCTGAGATTGGTGCAAAGGCAATGGACAAATTCGCCTCGACTGGCATGGGAAGGAGTGGATCCTTGCGCTTCAAACTGGACTGGGGTTAATTGTGAAGGTGCTCGAGTAGCTTATCTGTAAGTCGGTTTATGTTAATGAAAGAAATATAAAATTGAATCACAAATAACTTATTTTATTAATTTGAGATTACAAGAACTAATGATCAAAAGTCAGATTAACAAATGAATTGTAGTTAGAATCATTATATAAGTGCCTTGGATCCATCTAAGACTTTAAATTACTAAATATTCCAATCTACTTCTTCGATTTTATCTTTCATAACGTTGGATGCTTATATACCTTTTATATAGACAATTATCAACAATGGGCCTAGTGGGACAACTGCCTCCAGAAATTGGACGCCTTACAGGTCTCCTAAGTCTGTAAGTTCCACACATCAATTATAAATATTGAATTAACTTCTTGCAGTAATTTGTGGGCCTTGCATTAGACTGTAGATTAATCAAAGAAAACTGTTGTTGCAGAGATTTGTCGTACAACCCAGGCTTGACAGGACCAATTCCACCAAGTTTAGGAAATTTGCACAGCCTTAAAGAGCTGTGAGAATTCCTACTTTACAATTATCATACTATCAAATTTATAGTTAGTTTTATTTCTAAAATAACTGTTTTTAAATTAGATTTTCCTAGTTTTGTATATACGTTTTAGATTATAATTTTTGATCTATTTTCTTTTAATATTGAAAATTATGAGATTGTTTTAGGATCAATATTGATATTTTCTAAAATCTTTATTATAAAGTATAATTTAAAATATTGATAGAAAAAAATATTACAATTGAATTCAGAAACAACAGTGTAATCTGATAACATTAATATTGAACATGTTGAAATTATGAAAATCTGATAACATTAATATTGACAGTCTCTTAATTGGGTGTAATTTCACTGGGCGCATTCCAGAAGAGCTTGGCAACCTCCAACGGCTTATACGTCTGTAAGAATTTTTGCATTATTTCCAAGATAATTGTTCACAAATTACTACTTCATATGGTATGTTGAAGCAGAAACTATTAAACAGGGATTTAAATTCCAACAAATTGGGCGGTAGTATTCCTCCCAGCCTGGGTAACCTTAGTGATCTCTTCTGGTTAGACGTTGCCAACAATAGTTTTGGTGGAACACTTCCAGTCGAGCTTGGGAAGCTTCTTGCCTGTGGTCACTTGTAAGCCATGTATTCTCTTTTATTTTTCACTTTTTACTGCTAATCATCTCTATAGATTTATGCAATACTATACTGGGCTCCTCCTAATCAGGACACTCTCTTTGATTATTTGTTGAAGTCACTTTAATAAAAACCGGCTGGAAGGCTCCATTCCACCAGAGATGTTCCACGAAAACATGACCATCTTACATATGTAAGCACGCACTTCTATTCTTATATTTTTTATAACAAAGGATTATTTTTCTCTGTTAGATTTAAACAAGTATTATAAATTTTGATTTATTTAGACAGATTATTGGACATGAACAGTATTTTCTAAGTTTTAATTTATTGAAGTGGTTCATCTGATTAAACAAGCATTTTAAGTTTTGATTTATTTTAATAGTTTATTAGAGGTGGCTCATCTTTAATATTAGTATTTTCAGTAGAACCTATTGATTAGTATAATTTTAACAAATCAAAACTTATATGTGTTGATTAATCCGAAATCGTTGTTTCATATTAGATTTGACTTTTTGTCATATGATGGGCAGACTGTTTGATCAAAATCTTTTGAATGGAACAATACCCTCAACAGTTGGTCTTGTTAAGACCATGACAATCCTGTGAGTCTTGATATTTGTCCATCATTAGATTTTGGCTTTGTTGATTCGCATTCTAAACAACTGCTTTCTTCGGAAATATTATCTACTTTCTTACTGAAAAAGCATTTTAACAGGAAGCTGGATGGAAACCAATTGGAGGGTACAATACCGTCAAACATTAGCTCCTTGGGGAAACTAGGCGAAATGTAAGATTCGATGATTTGATATTTCATAGAGGTAAAGATGCAACGACATTTACGATTAATGGAGATAGTAGATTTCTTGTCTGATTTCAAATGTTTCAGGCGTCTTTCAAACAATAAACTGAGCGGTCAAATTCCGGATTTATCCGGGCTGCGAAACCTCCAATACTTGTAAGTCAACGTGTAAACAAGCTCCAATGGCGGCGCTGTATCTATGATTTTTAATTTTAATCAGTGATATTTTGGGTCATGGTATTGGCAGGGATCTGAGCAACAATTCATTTGAAGCATCGGTTGTTCCTGACTGGATTTCTTCGTCAGAATTGTTAACGACAATGTAAGTCCAGAGAAATCAAACGCTTGGGAAACAGTGTGAATGGACTAGAGGAGAATATAAATATATATACTGATTCTCTTCCTTTCTTGCTTTTCGAATCTCTTGCCAGTGTAATGGAAAATGGAAAGTTGAACGGCTCACTACCTTCTAACGTTTTGAAATTGCCATCATTGGAGACATTGTGAGTATTTTGAGAATTTTATTCGTTTAGTTTTTTAATTCGGATGATATATTATTGACTGTGATTCAAAATGTTGGTACACAAACTCAATACAATCTAATGAAAAATAACACTAATTAACATCATTAATATTGTTCATACAAAAACTTACATATAATCTAATTAAAATTATGAACTGTGAAAAATCTGATGTCATTGACTTTATCTGTGGTTAAAGTAAATTAAAAGAATTGATTGACTTTAAACGCCACTGCACAATAGGAGAATGGCAAGGAATTCCATCGATGGAGTTGTGGATTTCACCAGTGTAACAAGCCAGAGGCTACAAGAAGTAGACTTACAGAACAACAACATCGCCAATGCATACCTGCCAAATCAGGCCATGAACGTGTAAGATTTTCTTCACTCCTCAAATTAATGATCAAATATTTTTTCAAAAGAGTTTTAATTTAGTCTAGGAGCTTTGCTTTTGGGAAATTTTTTTTACAAATATCCAACAAATCTTTATTTTTGCTTATCCATATTTGCTAATATTGAATTTTGCATATTTTTTTATATTTTTTACTCTTAAAAATCTTTGTTTCTATGGTTTTTTAGTTTCATTATTCATTGAGTTCTCAGTGATTTTTTTGTTTGTTTCTCTTTCAATTGTATGTTGAAAATAAATATTTGAATGATTATATATAATTTTTAGATTTCATTCTAGTCATTTCACTTTTTTAAATTCTAATTTCTTACAATTGGGATTGATAAGAGTTCTAATGTTTTTGATTAATTTAGATTTAATTAATTTTTTTAGATTATTTCTCTTTTCAATTGTATGTTGAAAACAAATATTTGAATGATCATCTATAATATTTATATTTACATTATTAATGGTCATTTCACATTTTTAAAAATCTAATTTCCTCAATTGCATGCACAAAAATATGTGACTGCTAGTTTTTATTAATTTTATACTGATTTGAATTTTTAAATATTTTAAAAAATAAATTGCTATCAATTTTTTTATGTTTATATATTTCAAGAGTATTCTCTTCTTATATGTCAATTATTATAATTGTTTTCAAAGTAATTTAACAGAAGGGAAAACATATAATTTCTATTTGGTTTTTATTGTTATTTATATTAAAGGTTCAATCATTATTGTTTGCATAATATATGTATTCATCTAAATGATCAAAGTGTTATAATGGTGCATTATGGTAAGGTATCAATTGCTTACATGGGATGTGTTTGAATACAAGGCAACACTTCTATACGTTCTTAGAATATTAATTCATAAATAGTGGCCATAATGCACTACCTTTTAGACCAAAAGACAAAAGAACTAAAATTCTCCCAACATAAATATAAAATTGTATTAAAAAGAAACTATTATACTTGTCAAGATAGATTTACAATATGTGATGACAAACCAAATGGAACCAAACTATACACAAGTATTTTTTTTCATCACAATCGAATATATAAAAAATCATGTAGCATAATCCCAGGGTAGCAACCAATTAAATTATCACCATTAACAATTTTAATTCATTATAACTAGGACTGAAAATAAACAACTAGCGATACCTGAAAGAATATCTTGAAATTTTATGAGGACTTGCAGAGTTTGTATCTATAACTGGTTTTGGAGTGCTTGAGGTGTAATGTGAGCCCTCCTAGTGGATCTAGTCCCTATTCACCCCTCTAAGCAGATTATGTGGGCCATGATGAGAGATAGATTGATTCGGTCTACCCCTCCTATAGTTATTCCCTAATTACTAGATACTTAAGGTGTTGTCTACTACATTTAAATAAGTCATGCCATACCACACTATGAGTTTGTTTGGATGCTATCTAACCATCTCCACTAGAATTCTCCTTTCCCTATAGTCCATCAAATGACTAAGCAATAAGGGCATCCATCGCCAACATATAGATGGACTCTAGGCCCACATGTTCATGATGAAATTTTTCCAGTTCCCTAGATCAATGCGAGGTTCCCCCGCCTGCATGTAACTAGTGGTATCTACTCACTATCTAGGGGCACAGTTAGCAATATACCGACATATTATGCTCCTTGACTACTGCTAATCTTGAGAGGATAATCTTATCTTAAGCGGGTCATAGGATTTAATCTTCAATGATCACCTCAGGTAGAGAGGACTAGTCTACATGCTAGAGGTATACCATCCTCTACTTATGCCCTCATAGGGGCCTAACTCTATCCATTGTTGTAAAAGCCAACACATGTACTTGGATTAGCACTATAATTGGAAAGAGAATCCTAATATGGAATTTAATAGTTCCAAGCCTACCTAAAAAAGTCTAATAGTGTAGAGCTCAATGAACCAACTAGGGATGACTCCTTAAACTATACCTGACAATGGTAGAATGAAGAAAGGTTTATTCTCCCCTTACTTCCTAAGTTCTTTCAATGATTATTCAGCTAAGGAGAGGTAAAAAAACACACCAAGGATGAGGGAATCCATAGGAAAAATCTTATTAGCAATAATCATGAGCTAGTTAGATGTTTCCATACCCAAGACTAAGAGACCTTGCAGCTACTCCACTATATTGTAGCATTGATTGGACAACAAGAATGCGGAGAATGAGTTGAAGAGAGATCTTTCTTTCAAGGTTTCAAGAGAACATAAGTTTTAATTTACTATGTTTGTATTTTTTTTTAAGCACCTCCTACAATCCATTTTATTTAGTTAATTCCACATAATTTTTTCATAACTCGATTAATCTCAAGTATCAACCTTTCCTCAAGTTATTAAATACTTTATGGTCTAACCTTTCTAACCACAAATATTCAATCCTCTTTAGTTGATAATTTTACTACAAGTTACACTATTTACCCTTGTCTTTCTATATGGTCTTCTTCTATATGATAAATAGGGCTGCTATAATTTAAGGTTACATATTTTATCATCCTAAAGGTTGTGTTTAAGCTATTTGGAAAAAGTTAAACATGTTAATGGTACTTTACTTCTTGTTGTCTGATATGCATCATAAACTACTATGTATGCACTAGTTGTGAGAACATCATGAGATCTAGCAAAGAGAGTAATGCTCACCACATGGCTCTAACTTTAATTAATATCAATAAAAAAAATTAAGAAACTTATATTTCATCTCAACCTTCTATTATGTATTAAACTATTTGTTGGTAAAAGAAGGGAAAGCTCATAATACAGAGTTTGTATAACCAGTCAAATGCATAGATATTTTCAGATGTTATTTCTAATTATTCTTATAAAAAGTGCTTAGATGTAGAATATTTAACAATAACAAGTCTACTATGTCTAGGAACGAAAGATAGTAAAAAAAACAAATATATTTCTTGGCAGGGAACCAATGAGGTTATGAAGATGTAAACTCAGTCCTTGACTTCTAACATGAACTAGAAGGTTTATTTATTTCAGATTTAATTCTTCTAGTCCTTCTGGTAAATAACTTCCACCCATTAGATAGTTATTTATCAGATTTGACAAAGGATGAAAAGAGAAATAGAACGAAAATAATTGTTGTTATGGGACATCCAACCTAAACAATAAAAGAATATTGTAATTCCTAATGCCTCAGCTATGATATATATTGTAGTTTTAACTTTTCATTTACATAAATAAGAAAATGCCTACAACAGAGTATACTAGAGAATTCTAATAAATATGGCTTCCAAATTCAAGCAACAATCTATTTAGTCATTTCTAGGAGGAGATGGGGGCATACACAAACTTTTATCTAGCTACATTCAATAAAATATTTAGGAAAACATAAATGTAAGCATACCTATGGTATGGTGTCCCTCTACTCCCAATACCTCTTAAGGATAGCCAAACTCCTTCACTCTCATTTGTTCACACCCTTATTCTCTATCCAACCAAGAAAAGATAAAATATCCCCCTTAAGAGGCTGTGATGAGGGTTTTGAAAGAAAAGCTAGAGTGCATTCCCACTGACCATGCAGATTTTTCTTCTTCAAAAGAAATGGATGTCATTTCTTATTAAGGGCACATATACCTCCTTCACATGCCTTAGCAATGCCCATTTATTTCCAATTGTCTCTTGGACATGGAGGAAATGAGTAATTTTTATTTAGTGTGACTCGCAACTTTGGAAGGTCTTTCAAATTTAATTCTTTTCATTGATATGGCTTCTTTTACTTGCCTCGTTGGATGGCATGGTTAAATAAATAAAAAAAATTCCCTTTGTTCTTCTTTCCTTCTCTATATTCGATCACTTAAATTTATTTTTATTTTCTTTAAAACTATGGTATATTCACACACAAGGATTTTTATTTATATGATTATGTACACATCTTTTATTTATTTATTATAGTATTTATATTTATATTTATTAATTTTTATTGTTGTCAATCTCATACGAACACACACACACACACACACAAACACATATAGTAGGCTTAATTTAATTTTAAGCTATAGATGTTTACAAAGGGTCCAATACTCAAAGATGGGACCAAGTTATTTCCATACTCCCTTAGTTGAAAATAATAAATTATTATAATTCAATAGACAGATAGAACTTTCTAGGGTAAGACAACCTTAGGTAGTCAAATTTACTAACAAGGTATAGATGCTAAATGGCATTACCAAAATTCTATCTCTCATTATTGGATCACAAAATCCACTTCACCTTGCACCTCATGTACCGAAACCAACCACCATTCTTACAAAACTTTTCAAAGTCATTAATTTTGGTTAGACATAAAATATAATCAATGCATGTCATATTGATAAAATAATCATGATAAGATTAATAACATTCAAATATAATGGGATTAAAAGTTTATAAGCATCACACACACAATATAGGTTCATTAACATAGTTAAGCATGAAATCCACCCCTAGTCCAAATCACCATGGGGCTAGGGGTCAAAAACAAAATCTAATATGGTATTTAGGGGATATGACATACTCCCCCCCTTAGGGTTAAGTTGGCTCATCTTAATTAAACAAGTAAGGATATTCTAATTTAATTATATTTTCATCTTCCCAAGTGGTTCCCTTCTCCCCGTATTGATTGTGAAGGACCTTAACTTGATGGATGGTTCGACTCTATAGCTATAGGTTGCACCTAGGTCTATAATTACAAGCAATTTGAGGTGGATATCTCTTGTCTCTTCTACCTGTATTGCCTTCCAATCAATTACATGCTTGGGGTGAACAACATATTTCTTAAGCAGCAATACATGGAATACATTATGAATGTGAGCGAGAGATGTTGGAAGAGCTAGTTGGTAAGCCACATGACTAATATTCTCAAGTATCTCAACTGATCCTATGAATTATGGAGCTAGTTTGGCAGTCTTGCCAATTTTTATTGAGCTTTTGTGTGGTCTAACGTGAATAAACACCTTGTCACCCATTGCAACTTCCCTTAGAGTCCGCTTGGCATCCGCATAACTCTTTTGTCAATCTAAAGATTCCTTTCTTCTCTCCCTTATAATTTTTACTTGATTTCTATATTCTTGGAGTAGATCTAACCCAATAGTTACACGATTTTCTAAACTATCACATCCTATAGGTATTCCACATTTTCTACCATACAATACTTTGAATGGTGCCATTTGAATGGAAGAATGGTATGAGTTTTTATATACAAACTCAAATAATGGAAAGTACTACTCCCACTTAGTGGGTTGATCCATGACATACATCCAAAGCATATCTCCCATAATTTGGTTAACTCTTTATGTTTGGCCATGTGTTTCAGGATGGTAAGTAGTACTAAAATTGAGTTTGGTACCTAAGGTGGTCATAAGAGAGGTCCAAAACCTAGAAGTGAACAACTAATCTCTATTATAAATAATTATCTCAAGCATCCCATGCAATCTAATGACTTCCTTAATGAATTTTTTGGCCAAAAGTGGGGCATCATCCTTAGCATTGCCTAGTATGAAGTTTGGTACCTTGGTCAACTTATCAACCCCTACTATAATGTTTTCATGTTGGTTTCAATTTTTTGGCATCCCTGTTACAAAATTCATGGAAATTAACAACCATTTGTGCCAAGGCAAATCATGAGGATAGAGGGTTCCCGTAGGATGACAATGTTATGCTTTAACACGATAACACTCAAGATATTTTGTGATATAATTAGCTATCTCCTTCTTCATTCCTAACCAAAAGTAATGAGTTATTAAATCTTCATACATTTTAGTTACTCCAAGATGTGCTTGATAGGGCGAGTTATGGCTTCAACAAGAATTTTTATTCTTAAATCTCCTTCTTTTGGTACATATATTTGGTGTAGATAACAAAGAATACCATCATTCCCTTCATGGTACTTGACTGGATTAATCCCTTGTTTTATTTCTAGCATTATTTGTTGACAAAAGGAACCTTAGGATTGCATTTTATTGATCTTTTCAAACATTTCAAACCTTAACCGAGTGATTGCAACTAGTTTAGCCCTTTAACTCAATGCATCTGCTACCCAATTTTCCTTTCCCTTAACATATGAAATATCTATTTTATAATTACTTAAGAATTACAACCACCTTCTTTGTCGTGCATTTAAATCAGGTTGGGTGAAAAAATATTAGAGTCCTTTATGGTCAGTGTTCAACATGAAGGGTCTCCCTACCAAATAGTGTTTCCATACCTTCAAGGCATGCACAATTGCAGCTAACTCTAAGTCATGAGTGGGATAGTTGAGTTCGTTATCCTTCAATTTCCTTGACTTGAGGGCAATAAAACATCTATTTTTCATTAGAAATCCTCCTATCCCATCTAGAGAAGCATCTATCTAAACTATGGTACAAGTTCTTTTTCTGGGTTAGGCACTTGCAAGATGGGTGGAGTGGTAAGAGATTCCTTTGAATATTGGAAGGAAACATTGCATTTATTTGTCCATTCAAACTTATTATTCTTGCATTTAAGAGAGCTTACGAGGTTCTCTATCTTGGAGAAGTTCTCTATGAACCTTTGATAATACCTTGCCAAACCCATAAAGCTTCTTACTTTACCTACATTCTTAGGAATAGGCCAATCTACAATTTCTTGTATCTTAGCTAGATACACTGCTATCCCTTGGGATGATATCATGTGTCCCAAATAGTGCACCTTAGGTTGGAAGAAGGAACACTTGGACAATTTGTGCTCCCTTAACCTTTGTAACACTATTCTTAAATGTTTCTCATGTTCTTGCAAATTTCTAGAGTAGATTAGAATATCATTTAGAAATACTAACAAAAAGTTGTCTAGGAAGTCATGAAAAACATGATTCCCGAGGCTCATAATGGTGGACGGGG